>CM055265.1:23358983-23423824 GCA_029237695.1 Conchocele bisecta | reverse complement strand
TCATTATCACAAATAAATTTTGAGTATTCCAGAAAGTTTCATTAAAATATCTCCAAGCATGTCTACTATACACATGTTTAAACAAGCTTACACTGTGCAATGCAGAGCTCCAGAGAAGGGGCATATTGGCGTATTTTACGCTAAGTTATGCATTGATCATCAAAAGTGCGAGTACAAAATACTCACAGCAATGTGAAAATACGCATTGATATATTATCAAAATCGGTGAAGCGGCTATAAAAAAAAACAGAAAAAAAACTTGTGACTACAACATTTTTGTTTTACAAAGAAGGTGTTTGTTTGTTGGGGTTTAACGGCCTATCAACAGCTAAGGTCATTTAAGTACTAAATCCCATATTACCTGTACAAGTACATGTACATGTTAAAAACAAGGTGAACATAAGTCCTCAGTGACCTTGACCTAGTGGTTCGTATGCAAAATAAAGCACCATCCCTCGATACACATTGTGGCCAAATATTATCAAAATTGGTGAAGAGTTTCAGGAGAAAATCAATAATCCATTTGCAAAAATTAAATATACATTTAATTTGAAATCAGGAGGTACAATACTCTTTAGACACAAGTCTTATCTGGAGCTCTGGCAATGTTGACGGCACATAGCCAACTTGTTACAAACACCCTCTAACCACTCGATGCCCAGTCCCAGGCTACACTGTAATGCTGCTGACATCTTGCTAAATCAGGGGCCCGTTTCACTAAACTTTGTAAAACTAAAATGTTTGTAAGTGCAAAATTATTTCACATTAACAATGTTTTAACAAGTATTGGATTTACATTTATTGAGCACAGGCTGCATATGCTCAATAAATGTAAATCCATCAATTGAAACATTACGCAAACATTGTATTAGCGAGCATACCTCACTATAACCCCAGTTACCTATGTAAACAGGGGTTTGATGAGGTACCCGCGCAATAGGTAATGCGGTCAAATAGGTCACGATGCAGTGACTATTTTCGATCAATAACTTATGTTGTAAGCGATTGTAATGTGTATTTTCAATATTTATATTATTAAAATGTATCATATCGATACCCCTTTAAGTAATATTTGTATATTTTAAATGTATTGATGTTCTCATGAAGCGCATGAATATATGTATTAACTAGAAATGGACGCTTGTCGACAAGCGCATGTGTATCCCCCTCCCCAGATACACAAGTAGTTTGAAAAAAGGGTGTTCGAGTTATGCTCCGGAGACAAAATCAGTGACGGAAAAACAAAGGGAGATAACTAAAGAATTAGTGATGCAAGAGTTGTCATTCTTGCGGGACACACCATTAGGGTCGTGGTCTATGCATGTGTGAAGTTTCATGAAAATATTCCAAAGGGTGTTCGATTTATGCTCCGGACACGAAATCAGTGCACGAAACAACAAAGGGAGATAACTAAGAAATTAACGATGCAGGAGTTGTCATTCTTACGTGCGACACACCTTTGGGTCGTCTTCTATGCATGTGTGAAGTTTAATAAACTAGAAAAAGTGTTCATAGAACACGGATGTCCCACATATCGCTTTGATAATAAATGAGGCCAAATTCCAAGTCAAAATAATTTTCTTTTACCTGAGCGTTAAAGTTTTTGAAGCACCAAGTATGTGACCTTGACCCTGGGCTTGGCGGGGGCAGGACAAACGTGGATTTGGCACAGGGCGGTAGAGGACCATTAGAGCAATGCATATATGAACTAGAAATGTGGCCTGTCGGCACACGATTGCCCCGCTGGCAGCCAAAGAAAACGAGGGCATATTTGATTATAAGCCATTTACCCGAGCGTTAAGGTTTCGAACGCACCAAGTCTGTGACCTTGACCCTGGGCTTAGCGGGGTGGGACGAATGTGGATATGTCACAGGGCGGTAGAGGAGCATTTGAGCAATGCAGTGTGTGAAATGTGAAGCAGATCCGAGCAAGGAAACATAAATTACAAGCCATTTACCCAAGCCTTAAGGTTCAAACGCACCAAGTCTGTTAACCTTGGACCCTGGCTTAGCGGTGAGGGACGAATGTGGATTGTCACAGGGTGGTAGAGGGCCATTGGAGCAAAAATTTGGGCCGGGGTGTGTGACAATGTGAAGCAGATCCGAGCTCAAGGAAATCAGAAATTATAAGCCATTTACACCACGTTAAGGTTTGAAAACGCACCAAGTCTGTGACCTTGACCCTGTGCTTAGCGGGGGCGGGACGAATGTGCATTTGACAAAGGCGGTGAAGGACCATTGGAGAATGCGTGATGTGAAATGTGAAGCAATCGAGCAGGAAACCGAAATTATAAGGCATTTCCCCAGCGTTAAGGTTTCGAACGCATCAAGTCTGTGAACCTTGACCCTGGCTTAGCGGGGGCGGCACGAATGATGGATTTGTCACAGGGAGGCAGAGGACCATTGGAGCAATGGCGTGTGTGAATGTCCAGCAGATCCGAGCAAGGAAACAGAAATTATAAATAAGCCATTTACCAGCGTTAAAGGATTCGTACGACGTACGTACGTTAAGTACGTACGGACCGCCCGGTAAACACTGATAATCCACCCCTCACCATACGGTGGCGGGGGCATAATAAGCCATTTACCCAGCGTTTAAGTTTCGAATGCACCAAGTCCAGTGACCTTGACCCTGGAAAAAAAACATAGCGGGGCGCACTAATGAGGAATTTTCACAGGGTGGCATAGGACCATTTGGACAATGCGTGTGTGAAATGGTGAAGCATATCCGAGCACAACCAACAGAAATTACAAGCCATTACCCGAGCGTTAAGGTTTCGAACAGCACCAAGTCTGTGACCTTGAACCCAGGGAACTTAGCGGGTGCGGGACGAAATGTGGGATTTGTCACAGGGCGGTAAGAGGACCCTGGAGCATGCGTGTGTGAAATTGAAAGGCAGATGCGGAGCAAGGAAACAGAAATTAATAACCTTTACCCAGCGTTAAGGTTTCGAAACGCACCAAGTCTGTGACCTTAACCCTGGCTTAGCGGGAGGGAACGAATGTGGATTATTGTCACTGGGCGGTAGAGAGACCATTGGGAGCAATGCTGTGGTGTAATATTGAAGCAGATCCGAGCAATGAAACAGAAATTATAAAGCATCTTACCCAGCGTTAAGGTTTCGAAAATCGAACAGCACAATTGTCGTGACCTTGAACCCATGGGCTTACGGGGGCTGGACGAATGTGGATTTGTCAGCAGGGCGTAGAGACCATGAGCAATGCGTGTGTGTAATGTGAATCAGATCCGAGCAAGGAAACAGAAATTATAAGGCATTTACCCAGCGTAAGTTTTCGAACGCACCAAGTCTGTGATCTTGACCAGGGCTTAGCGGGGGCGGACGAATTTTGGATTTGTCACAGGGTGGCAGAGGACCATTGGATCAATGTTTGTGTGAAAATGTGAATCAAAAGATCCTAGCAAGGACACAGAAATTATAAGGCATTTACCCAGCGTTAAGGTTTCGGAACGCACCACGTCTGTAACCTTGACCATGGGCATACGGAGGCGGGAGGAATTGGCTTTGTCAAGGGTGGCAGAGGACCATTGGAGCAATGCCGTAGAGTGAAATGTGAAGCCGATCCGAGCAAGGAAACAGAATTATAAGGCATTTACCAGCATTAAAGTTTTGAACGGCACCAAGTCCTTGTGACTTTGACCATGGCAAAGGCGGGGGCGAGAGGAATGGTGGATATTGTCAGGAGTGGCAGAGGACCATTGGAGCAATGCGTGCACCAATTCTGGACCTTACCCTGAACTTAGCGGGCGGCACGATAGTGGAATTTGTCCACAGGGTGGCAGAGGACCATTGGAGCAATGCGTTTGTGAAATGTGAACAGATCCGGCAAAGACACCGAAATTACAACCATTTACCGACGTTAATCGTTTCAAACGCACACCTAGTCTGTGACCTTGATCCCTGGGCTTGCGGGGGCGGACGAATGTGGATTTGGTCCACAGGGCGGTAGAGGAGACCTTGGAGCTATGCGTGTGTGAAATGGTAGCAGATCCGAGCAAGGAAACAGAAATTATAAGCCATTTACCAGCGTTAAGGTTTCGAACGCACAAGTCCTGTGACATTGACCCTGGCTTAACGGGGCGGGACGAATGGGATTGTCACAGGGCGGTAGAGACCATTGGAGCAATGCGTGCACCAAGTCTGGACCTTGACCTGGGCTTATAGCGGGGGCGGGACGAATGTGGATTTGTCGACAGGCCCGTAAGGAGGACAATTGGTAGCAATGTGTGTGGTAAATTGAAGCAGATGGCCAGCAAGGTAACATAAAATTATAAGCCATTTACCCAGCGTTAAGGTTTTCGAACGCACCAAGTCTGTCCACCTTGACCCTGGGCTTAGCGGGGCGGACGATTGTGGATTTGGCACAACACACACAGGGCAGTAGAGGACCATTGGAGCAATAGCTGTGTGTGGCAATGTGAAGTTATATCCGAGCAATGAACGAAATTATAAGGCAATTACCCCAGCTTAAGGTTTCGAACAGCACCAAGTCTGTGACCCTTGGAAACCCTGCTCGCGGGGCGGGACGAATGTGGATTGTCACTGGGCAGTAGAGGACCATTGAGCAATGCTTGGTGTGAAATGTCAAGCAAGATCCGACAAGGAAAACAGAAATTACTAGAAATGTGGCCTGTCGCACACGAATGCTCCCGCTGGCAAAGCCAAAGAAAACGATGCATATTTGATAATAAGACTTTTAACCCAGCGATCAGGTTTCGAAAGCACCAAGACTGTGACCTTAACCCTGGGCTTAGCGGGGCGGACGAATGTGGATTTGTCACAGGGCTTAGAGGACCATTGGAGCAATGCTTTGTGTGAAATGTTGAAGCAGATCCGAGCAAGAAACAGAAATTATAAGCCCCATTACCCAGCGTTAAGGTTCGAACGCACCAAGTCCTGTGACAGTGACCCTGCTTAACGGGGCGGGACGAATGTGGATTTGTCACAGGCGTAGAGGACCATGGAGCATGCGTGCACCAAGTCTGTGACCTTGACCCTGGGCTTAGCCTAGGGGTCGGGACGAAGTGGATTTGTCACAGTGCGGTAGAGGACCATTGGTGAGCAAAGTGTGTGTGAAATGTGAAGCAGATGCAGCCAAGGAAACATAATTATAGCCATTTACTCCCACGTTAAGGTTTCGAACGCATCACACCAACCCAAGTAAGTCTGTCCACCTTGAGACCTGGCTTACGGGGCGACGAATGTGAATTTGTCACAGGGCAGTAAGAGGAACAATTTGAAAAGCAAGCGTGTGTGCATGTTAAGCAGATCCGAGCAAGGAAACGAAATTATAAGCATTTACCCAGCGTTAAGGTTTCAACGCACCAAGTACTGTGACCTTGAACCCTGGGCTTTTTATTCGCGGGGGCGGGACGCATGTGGATTTGTCACAGGGCGGTAGAGGACCATTGGAGCTATGGCGTGGTGAAAATGTCAAGCAATCCGAGCAAAGGAAACAGAATTACTAGAAGATGTGGCTGTTCGGCACACGAATGCCCCCCTGGCAAGCCAAAAAGAACGAGGCATATTTGATTATAAGCGATTTACCCAGCTTTAAGGTTCGAAAGCACCAAGACTGTGAACCTTGACCCTGGCTTAGCGGGTGGGAAACGAATGTGGATTTGTCCACACCGGGCGGTAGACTGACCATTGGAGCAATGCGTGTGTGAAATGTGAAGCAGATCCAGCAAGGAAACAGAAATAATAATGCCATTTACCACAGCGTTAAGGTTTCGAAAGCACCAAGTCTGTGACCTTGACCCTGGCTTAGCGGGGCCGGGACAATGTGGATTTGTCACAGGCGGAGAGGACCATTCGAGCATTCGTGTGTGAAATGTGAAGCAGATCCGAGCAAGCAACAACAAATTATAGAGCAATTTACCCAGCTGTTAAGGTTTCCCGAAAGCTTCAACACCCCAAGTCTGTGACCCATGACCCTGGGCTTAGCGGAGCGGACGAATGGATTTGTCACAGTGCCGGTAGAGAACCATTGGAGCAAATGCTTGTGGTGGAATGTGAAGCAGATCCGAACAAGGAAACAGAAATTATAAGCATTGTACCCAGCGTAAGGTTTCGGGACGTACGAAACGTACGTACGTACGGACGCCAGTAACACTAAATGCCCCCCTCACCATTCGGTTGGCGGGCATAAATATGAAGGCTGATCCGTGAAAGAAAACAGAAATTATAAGATATTTACCCAGCGTTAAACTTTTTGAAAGCACCAAGTATGTAACCTTGACCCTAAGGCATGGCTGGGGCAGGACGAAACGTGGATTTGGCACAGGGCGGAGAGGACCATTAGAGCAATGTGTATATCAATAAAGCTGATCCGTGAATAAACAGACATTATCAGATATTAACCCGACGTTAAATGTTTTTGAACAACCAAGAATGTGACCTTAGACCCTCGGGCTTTTGGCGGGGGCCATAACGAACGTGGATTGGCACAGGGCGTAGTGAACCATCAAGCAATGGTGTATAATGAAATATGAAGCAGATCGGTCAAGGGTGAAGAAAATTATGAGACATTTAACCCGAGTGTTTAAAGTTTTGTGACGAACGGACGGACGGGAGGACGGACGCACGTTCCTACGAATGAATACTTGTGGCTTAACTGTAGTAAAAATACCCAACAAAGAGTACCCAACACATCCTAACCCTACCCAATAAGATCCCCGTATGCTTACAACAAGTACCCCATTCGTGTGTGGGCGGGACGGACGGACGGACGGACGGACGACGGACGGACGGACGGACGACGGACGGACGGACTGGAACGACGGACGGACAGACGGAACGAACTTACATTCGGAACTTAGGGGGTACTTGCTATATAAAAGATCAAAGGAAATACCCCGTAATACACAAAAAGGCTTACGGGGTACGAAAAAAAAAATAAAGTTCCATTGTCTTCTATTGTCTTAGGCCACGCCCCCAAGCCCCCATAAGTACCCTAAATGTGTGCCCCGGAGGACGGGGGACGGACGGACAGGAACGGGAACGGACGGACGGAACTGACGGACGGACGACGGACAGACGGACGGCGGACTGACGGAACGGACGTACGGAACGGAACCAGACGGACGGGACGGACGTACGTTCTACATTAAGGTAACTTTAATTGCTTATCACATGTTAAATATTACCACATAAAACGATCTTAGCCACATAAAAACGATTTTTTAGTGCTAATTTGTAACCAAACCTTATCCTTTTAACAAGACCATAACCCGTGGGCTAGAGCCACTAAACTACCCTAATGTGGCCCGGATGGACGACGACGGACGGACGGAACAAACGGACGGACGAACGGAGACGTCCCTTACGTGACATCCCTTAGGGTGGATTTTAACTATATAAAAGATCAAAGGAATGACCACCTAAGGAAACAATAGGCTAAGTGGTCAACGGAATAAACTATTGTATTCTTTTGTCTTAGCCACCCTCTAACCACCTAAGACCCTTATGTGTGCCGGACGGACGGACCGAAACGGACGTACATACGGACGGACGGACGGACGGACGGACTGCACAACTGACGGACCGGACTGACGGACGGGACGGACGGACGGACGTTCTTTCTTACAAATGAAACTTATGTGGGCTTATCACATTTTAAATATTAGCCACAAAAAGATTTTTAGCCACATAAAAGGATTTTTAGGTGGCTAAATGAAACCAACCGTATCCTTTACTAAGTCCCCATAACCCTGTGGGGCACCACATAATAACCCTAATGTGTGACCGGAACCGGACGCCGGACGGACGGAACGACAGACGGACCAAGGGTAACATAAATGCCCCCTCCACTGCATCGTGTGGGCATAAAAATATTCCAAAGGGTGATCGAGTTATGCTCTGATACAAAATCAGAGCACGAAACACAAAGGAGATAAGTAAACAAGAATTCCGCGGAATCAGATGCCTCGCCTTGTCCCGCCTTACCCTCGAGCAGGGCACCGAAAGCAATTTTCACTGGCCCGAACATAATTATACAATTATTGACTATGGCCATAGAATAACAAGATTATATTCTATGGCTCCACTAGTCAATAATTGTTTTATGTATGATAATAGTTCCTGTATATAGCCCTTAACACCTTTTGCTACTAGAACAAAAATTGAAAAAGAATTTGAAAAAAAAAATGAAAAAAAAAAATGAAAAAAAAAGTTTAAAAATTAAAATAATAATGCTTGCTACTAGGACCCAAGAATTTTTGTTAATAGACCTATATTATCTACATATATCTGCACAGGTCCACATAATGCACAATATTTCAAACACAGATTATACGGAAAAGTAATAAACAATGTAGTAATTTACCTGTAAAAATTACCTGTGTCAACAGTGGTCAAGCACTGGACATTTGCACATGCTAGCCCATGCTAGCAACATGCACAGGTGAATGTTCTCCCAGTCTCTATGTTCTCTCTACAGGTAAGGTGTACAGAGCACACAGAAAGGTGTACAGAGCACAAAAAACGAGAAAACGGTTCTTCATGCATTATTGTCCAGTTTGTAGGAACGCAAAACAAAAAGAGAGATAACTCCAAAATTAGCAACGCAATAGTTGTCATTCTTGTGCGCGAACACACTCTCCGGGTCGTGTCTATGGCAATGTGTGAAGTTTCATGAAAATATTCCAAAGGGTGGTCTAGTTATGCTCCGAACAGGAAATTCAATGCACGAAAAACAAAAAAGGGAGATAACTAAAAATTAACTATGCAAGAGTTGTCATTCTTGTGCATGACACACCTTCAGTTCGTGGTCTAATTGAATGTGTGAAGTTTCATAAAATATCCAAAGGGTGGTCCGAGTTCTGGTCATATCAGTGCGCGACAACAAAAATAGGAGATAACTAAAAATTAGCTATGACCAGATTCAACTCTCAGGCAACAGAAAGCAAAAAATGCAACTGATTGCTTGATTTTTTTGGTGTTTAATAGCCTATCAACAGCTAAGGTTATTTAAGGGGGGGGGGGGGGGGGGGGGGGGATCCAAAAATCAGAACGGAATATTTACATCGAAAAAAATTTATTCAGCCCTGAAATTAGAATAAACGGAGCTGGTGCCAGGTCCATACCACACTTGGCCCCTTCCCTACAAGTAAAAAGGATACGAATAAATTGTAATACTCATATAAGGGGTATAACCAGATTCAACTGTCCAACATACAAGAATGCAACGACGTACATGAGGTCAGACCAGTTTTCCGGTTCGGGATTAACAGAAACGATGAAGTCCCATCGCTAAATTACCCATCGCAAGCTCCCACCCATGAAAAAATAAATAAAACAGAATTCCCCGCCACGGAAGCGGTGGTCCGCGCCTGCCGAGGCATTTTGACCGTGAACATTACAAGTAAATAAATTACCTTGACCTTCAGAATTTGGATGTGGGGCGTGCATAATGAAGCATCTCCGTAGACAAACATTGATGTGAAATATTATCCATGTCTGGAAAGGTTAAAGAGATATTGTGAAAAAACAATAACTTTAACGCATTTCTGTTACCAAAACCGGTTGAACAATACAGTAATTAAATAACTTGACCTGAAATTTGGATGTGGGGGTGTGCGTAATGAAGAATCCCCCTCTAGACAAACATGATGTGAAATATTATCATGTCTGGCAAGGGGTTAAAGAAAATTTGGAAAAAACAAATAACTTAATTAACGCATTTCTGTACCACACCGGTGAACATTACAAGGAAAAAAATGGACCTGTCCTTCAAAAAGTTGGAGGTGGGGGTGTCGTAATGAAGAATCATCTCTTAGACAAACATTTATGTGCAATATTTATAATGTCTGGCAAGGGTTAAAGAGATATATGTAAAAAACAATAACTTTAAAACGCATTTGCCTTACAAAAAAAAAACCGGACGTAATAGGCGGCCGACGCGGACGACGCGGACGACGCGGACGAGACGCGGACGACTGACGCGGACGACGCGGACGACGCGGACGCGGACGACGCGGACGACGCGGACGACGCGGACAGACGCGGGACACGCGGACGGAAAAGCGCCGACTATAGTCGCCGCATCTGCTAAATCAGGCGCGACAAAAACTAGAAATGGAGCCTGGTGGACTCAACTGCCCCAGTGGCAGATGGAGAAACTCTGGCAAACTTCTTAATCGGACCCACGGACAGACAGCCAGGCGGACAGGTAAGTAGGCAGGCAGACAGACAGCCAGGCGGACAGGTAGGTAGGCAGGCAGACAGACAGACGCCAGGCGGACAGGCAGTAGGCAAACAGAACAGAACAGACAGCCAGGCGGACAAGGTCGGTAGGTAGGTAGGTATGGTATGTAGGCAGGCAGGCAGGCAGGCAGGCAGAAGACAGACAGACATGACAGCCCTCATAATTGACAGCATTTCACAATCATTTCCAATGGAAATGATATTGAAGTGCTGCCCGCCATGTTTTTTATCAATAAACTTGTTGACTGATTCATATTACTCTGCATAGCAATGTTTTCCATGAGATCAGTAAACCTCATTAATACTATCAAATTAAAAATTCCCCAATTCAGATCATAATAAAGTTCCACTATTTAATAGTGGCGTGTTTTTGTAGACAACTACCTGGAACATCACCGGGTCAGCCGTCCCGTACGTCCTATTTGACGCCCGTTGTAGAGACATTTCACTTCAGAGCTGTTTCGTGAAATCCAAAACCGGAACGCCTGAACATTCGTATGTAATGACCTGCAACCTCATACGTCCCAAACCGTCTGTCCTGGTACCTCCCGGGGTACCCGGGTCATCGCACTCGCCTCGCTGAAGATAAATTCATCACATATCACCAGTGGCCCGTTTCAATGGAACTTTGTTACTTACTAAAATGTTCGTAAGTGCAAATTTAGGATCGTCTGAAAATTTCATTGATGGATTACATTTATTGAGCACTAGGCAGCCTATGCTCAAAAAGTGAATCCAATAATTGTTTACAAGAAAACAATGTAATGGAAATTAACATAATTTTTGCACTTACAAAAATTTTAGTCGTATGAAGGTTTAGTGAAACGGTCCCCAGTACCGCAGTGTAATTGACCATAGTAAAGAACATACTTGTATCTGTGGTTCTCAAACATGAACGACCGATAAATACATACATATATAAATAAAAATATGCTACCTGTGAACACCCAATTAACCCTTTGAACGCCGACAACCGGCTATAGAGGGTTTGCAAACAGTGCCGTCTCATTGGGATCTGTAAGTTTTCAAGTAAATTTTCATATTTTTGAGAACAAAATCGGGGTACGGACAAAATCCCCCCCCCCCCCCCCCCGGACATAATCCACCCATGAATTTTTGGGGGACACAGAGGACAAAATCCCCCCCGTCTAAAATGCAGGTAAGGACAAAATCCCCCCCCCCACCCCCCCGGACATAATCCCCACCCATGATTTTTTACTCAGGAGGACAAATCTCCCCCAGTCAGAATGCAGGTAGGACAAAATCCCCCACCGTCCAAATTCACAGTGTAGGTCATAATCCCCCCCCCATCAAAATTATAAAAACAATATGTTTGGGACCGACATTCATATACAAATGTACAAACGATTACATACAAATTCTTGTTTGACGATTATTGTGCAATCGAAAATACTTCATTAGATGTGCCTTGTTTTGATGTGCAACTGAAATTCTTCGATTAAATGTGCTTGATTTTTTATGTTATTGTTGCAAATAAAAGTACTGAATATGATTTACCTCGATTCTGGACGGGGGGGATTTTGTCCTACCTGAATTTTGATGGGGGGATTATGTCCCTAACCTGTGATATAGGGGGGGGGGGGGGGGGGGGGGGTGGATTTGTCCTCCAGTGTCAAAATCATGGGGGGGGGGTTATGTCGGGGGGGATTTTGTCCTACACTCAACAAAAACAACCCTTTTCATAAATGGACTAGCCTAACATGTGTGGCGGATGGTTGCAAAATTACAAACATATCAAAATCCATTCCAGTTACTTAGGGTGAAAGGGTTAAATTGTATTGAGTTGTAACAACGTCGGTAAACATACCAAACACTGTGATATTGTAACCCATGATGAAACGAATGGCCAAGTGATTTCAGCAATCTTTGTGACGATCTAGCTCACAATGTCAGGTATATGTCACGCATGTTCACATGTATCAAGGGTACACATTTATTAACAAAGCTATACTCCAGGTTGTGGCATATCTAGAAAGGTCGAACACATATCTTCAGTAAACCGTGATAAACGATGAACGGACAGTACTAAAACGTTTATGCCACCGGCTCAAATTAACATTGTCTGGCTAATAATGATCGCGACACTGGCACTACACCAGTCTACACTATTGCTACAAACCATCCAACTCCCCGTATTGTCCTTCATGGAAGTCCCAAGAAATGTTGTCATACCACCTTACATGTTAGAGATCCAAGACTCCAACGACCATTTTCTTTACAAGTAATTTATCATCGATGTCTCACTCACTGCAACCCGACTGGATCGAAACCAGGGTCACTGTAAATGTCAATCGTGTTGGCCGAGATGTGTTTACGTCGAGGGTGGAATTCATTGGTACTCAAACTTCCTCCCAAGTGGCAAAACTGGCACCCCCACAATCATACCTACAAGCATAAGAAAGCAATGTTGTACAAAACAAGACCCATTCAGGCCCTCGACAAATCTTATCTTCCACCGTCCAGCATTAGATTTCAACACGTACATTCTTATATGTTTAAATGTTTAGGGTGCATTGTATCTTCAAATTACACTTGTCCTGATAAAAATTCACTTGAAATACGAGTGGTATGATGGATTAGTCAGGCCTGTCCCATTGAGCTTAATCATACATCCTGTGAACAAAGACTTTTCCATTTCCGCCTTATCGTATGTTGTGGCTCAGAAATGGTGCCTATTTTTTCTTGTGAGCCGCATAACCAGAACAGCGTAAAGTCTGATCAGCAAAATCTGCGATGGTTCGCAATTCAGTCATAACACTTGGTTATGCTTGTAATAAACAGTATAACCGTGATTATACTGATTTCACGAAATCTGCCTAAATTTAGGGCTATATAACAATGCAACAGGAATTCCGCAGAATCAAATGTCTCGCCTTGTTCCCCTTGACCTTGACCTGGGCCTGACTTTGACCTGGGCCCCGGAGAAGAGTTCTATAATCATATACAATCATAGAAAAGGTATGTATAAAGTTTGATGACCTGTACTGATAAGTTGTGAAGTAAGACCGTAACAACAACACTTAACCTTGAATGATACGACCGACGACTCCGAAAAGCAAAACCTTAGTCTCAGCTTTCCGCTTTCCCGCGGGCGAGACAAAAACAATATTTTTTTTCGATACATTGAAAGCATAGCAAAGTTAAGATGGGAAAAAGAAATGAGCCTTCTTTTTATTTCCGTGAAATTGGTTCAAATTTTTTGATTTATTATGAAAACTTGATTTTTTCTATATGGGAAAAACAAAGGAGTTGGAGGAGTCTGGGGCTACGATCAAAAAAGAAAATATGTTGGAAAATCCCAAACCTGGCTAGATAGCTTGGAATTGATCTAAGAAAACAGAATTAGATTTTGCAAATCGTCACTTATTTCTGAAATTCCGCTATGTTAAATCCCCAGGTGGGTGGTCATCTTCACTCCTGTTAAGTGGAAGACATGTCTATGGTATTTTAACACGAGGAATAAAATCAATATTGGACCAAATGTCAAGATATAAAGAGAAGACTCATTCTTAAATTTTGCTAAAATGTAATATAAAACAAGAAATGAGCGGATGCCACCTACAGCATATTTGAGAAACTGTGACAAATTGGTTAACCGAAAACGGACGGACGGACGGACGTACTGACGAGACGTACATTGTGAGGTTACTAACCCTAACCCATCCTAAATCAAAAACCCCGTACAACATCATCGCACAGAAAAAAACAACCCCACAAGACAAAATAACCCACAAGAGCAATATATAAACGGGGTTAAAACGAATAACATCTCTTAACAAGTCATCACTGTGTGGTTAACCTCACAATGTATCCTCGTCTACGGACGGACGGACGGACAGACGACGACGGTTCAAACACTATATGCCACCCATTTCTTCGAACCTTGATGGCAAAAAAAATATTGTTTTTGCATTGTTTTTTATACGTCTGTAAAATCTGGCAGTTTTCGTGAAACAGACAGTGAGACAATATAGATCTTACAAACAGGAAGACATAGTGGTCACAAATCACATACACATTTTTCTCTCAGTCCACTGTAGCAATATGAAATGATACAAGCCATGTGATTGTGATTTTGTATTTAAGACAGAATGTGTGCTTTTTTCAAGAACAAAAAAACTGTGATATTATTCCGTACAGGACCATAACAGTTGACAAAATTCTCCGACATAGTGAAATAGATTTACACATTCCCAGGAAAACATAAAATATCACAGTTTCGTAAATTATTTTTCATGCAAATCACAAATCTTCTAGCCTTACACAAGACGTCTAACATGTTGCTCATGTAGAAGGCATTTGATCATAAACGCACTACTGTCTGTTTCAGTTAACCTGACCCAACTTTTACACCTATTTAACACCCTAAAACTCTAATGTTGGCATAAAATTATTTTTTTCAGCAAAATTCATAGCAATGAGCCATCTTTTTATTTTTTTTAATTCGGCCCCTATAATGAAGTAATAAAGCCATAAATCAAGAATTGAATGCAGGTTGCAATTGTTAAAAATGTTCACGTGCGATCAGTATTTTCAACATTTTTCTAGCATCGAACTGTTGCTGGATTCATCATTAAAAACAAGAAACTAACCTTGTATTTATGAGAGAAAATCTTGCCAGGTGAAAAATAATTACAGAATTACAGAAGAAAATGCCGAGAATTTGTCAAAGATACAACATGATGTCATCATCATCTGCTACAGCTGTCGTAACTTATTGACAACGCCAACTGAGGTTGCACAGCTGTTTCCTACCACGCAAAATAATTGCACATATTCCTCGCACATTCGACAACGGGGTGTAAATCTACATTCTCTAATTGTATGACTTTGGGAAACACCATATATACGTCATTTCCGGCGAAGTAAAAATAGTCACTTCCTGTGGCCATTTCTTTGCCGGACGAATTTCCGGCGGACAACTTGTTTTAATAAATGCTGATTGGTTGGTGAAGGTCACGAGTTTTAAATCGAATCAAGTTCGTAGCATTCACAATTTACAATACATTAGGACGTATTTAGCAATAGATCAGATCGACTCTTGGAACCTTATGGATGAATGATATTCCGCTAATTATATAAATTAGTAGTATATAAGAGTCACAATGATACCAACACCTATGGAAGGTGCCACACGCCGCACCTTTCCACAGCCTGATGGTACATTTGTGACTGGTTATATACTACTACCCTCGGCGAGACCCTATATATAAGACATGAGAAGATACAACCCGTATTAGAGATAAAAAATCCCTATGTTATACTCACTATATATATACAACATAATGGTTCTAGTTAAGTGTGCATGGTTAGAAGACAGATCACGAGAGATGTTTTCGCACCGGTATTACGAATATGCAAACATCACCGTGCATGGATGCGAATAGGTTCCGTTGCGCCTCCCCATTGTCGACATTGTGGGGTATGGGACCAAAGCGAGTCACGGCTATGGTCCCAACCCATGTGTTGGCACTCAAGCTACTCAACGAATGATTAACAGGTATTACGTGCTCGCAAGTATTATCTTTAGTAATAATTCAAATCGGAAAGTCAGTTAGAAAGATAGAATCGATCTAATAAGCTCAGTGTTTCCTACTACAGCATTAAAACACGAAAAAAACATTATCAAACTAATTGTACATAAATTGAACAGAAAAACAAGTACCAATATAAAAGAGAAAATGGATTAATTCATACAATTGGAATTGAAAGTTTTTAATGGCTGTGTTGAAGACGTATAACGAATAATACGGGTTTTATAATCCTGTATATAAATTCTATAAAATGAGAAAACTAGGCTGAATATCGAATATATGAAAACCAGCGTAAATTATTACGCTCCCGACAAAAACGTTGCATTTAACAATATTATACCGGCAATTATGTCAACTATACATGAGCAAATACGAAAAATTATGACAGATAATGCGTATGCGGAATAATAAACTAAGGCGTATTAATATAAAACTATTAAAACCCAACATTCGTTTACGAACGTACATTCAACGATATATCACTTATACAATTATGTTGTAATCACAACACCAAGCAGACGACAATGTTTCACTTACACGTGTTATAAACAAGCAAATTATGTGTCCAACCTTAACCTTACACGTATATTAAGTGTCCATCTTATAGAGAGATTACACGATTACGTCTCCCGGGAATAAACATAAACACACTGTAATATATACTACACACACGTGGGTGTGTATTAACACAACCCGCTATCATATCCGTAGTATTTCTTACATTGTGATTGGTTGGCATGTTTTTTTATTTTTTAATTTTACTTTTAATAATTGTTAGAACGTTATAAACCTATATTATTAAATAAAAAACGAACTTATTAATATTAAGCAAATAAAAAAAAAAGAGTAAATATTGGGTATGCACAACCCGGTTTAGCTAATATATGTAAAATTAACAACAATACTCTTTGTCTTGGGGGACCCCCTTGACGAAAAATAAGCGCTCAGTGCACCCGGCTGACACTCCAAGGTTGCCTAGACATTCGACACTAATTACTAGATCAGCCGAGAGATGGGGGTGTGCCAGTACGGGAAGCTGTTTTTGCTGGCGCGGTTCGAGCCTCGGGTGGACCCAACTTTTTTTTTTTTTTTTATAATTTTTCCTAAAATTAATTAATAAAATGTTTTAACTGCACCTATATATTATTTTAATAAAAATATTAATTTCTATCCGACTATAACTCCAAGTTTTTCCTAAATTTACCAATCATTACACCTCAATTTTGGGCAATGGTGGCGCTGCGCTTTGATTCTTATATCATAAAAATATTAATTTCTTCCGACTTTATCTCCAAGTTTTTCCCTAAATTTATCCCAATCAGTACACTCAATTTTGGGCATGGTGGCGCGCGCTTTGATTCTTATATCATTTTTTAATTGTTTATATCTCCCCATTTCTTCCGCCACGGATTCAAACTCTAAATTTGATATTTTCTTATCGGCCAACGCTTTGGACACCATAACGTCGATGGTATTTTTCTCGACCTGGCGAGAACGATATTCTATCATGTTTTCTACATTTTTTCTCGAGTTTTCACCCGACGCCCTAATTACCATACACAACAACCCAGAAACGGCTGACACCAGCACATAAAATCCCTGCTACGGGAACCGTTATAATGGTGGATATAGTTGCAGCTGTCCCCGCCCCACACAACACAGAAACACTCGCCAGAGCCTGTCTAGATACTTCAGCCATGTCACCGCGCGCCTATATTTTTTAGCGTTTCTTTTTCTATTTGTATATTCTCTAACTAAAATATCCTGCATAGCGACGATATTATTCAACCTAAAATCTGAACTTCTTTCGTTAATTGTACACAGTGTTGATGGAGTGGTATTGACAATTGGAAGCGTTGATTCGTCATCATTTAAATTTTACAAATTTATTTCAATATATTAGTATTTACAAAATAAGTTCAATTAACATCGAGACAATAGTGGAAGAACTCTCTGGGTCACCGATTTTCGTAACAAAGTTAATAACACTACCTTTGGAAAGTCTAATTCGATCATAACCGGAGAACGAAACCACCGTCGAACTATCTCCAGAGATTTTAGTGACTCCAAACCCCCGTTCTTCCCATCTACTACAAGATTTATCGCGACCCGCGCCCACAGGTTTACCACTACCATTAACCGAGCAGACCGCCATTTGGATAACTTCACCCGCGGCTGTCATAGTGTATCCCCCACATTTATTTACTCGCTTTGGCACCGAACGAATATCATAGTGCCCCTCAACCAATGGGCCCGCTTCTCAGCCCAAACTGTTATGGCACGTTTTAGCGTTTTCATTGTTCGCACATCCCATTCCGTCAAGCGCACTGTTTGCGTTATATGCCTCAGTACGAATATTATAAGAGGCCTCCTCAAGAGCTTTGGTCGTCGCTATACGATCATGTTTCAGTTTATCGGAAACTTCGGTTATCTTTCCGTCTAGTTCGGTAAGTGCCGCTTCTCTGTTGAGAGAGTCCTCTGAGCGCAACGCATCATAAGCCTCCGTAATGGTCGCCTGGTGGCCTTTTAGGGCTTTATCAATACCCGACCGGTCCTCTTTTTGAAATTCGGTTATTTTCCCGTCTAGTTCAGCAACCGCCGCTTCTCTGATGAGAGAGTCCTCTGAGCGCAACACCTCATAAGCCTTCGCAAGGGCTGCCTGGTGGTCTTCTCGGGCTTTCTCAACACCCGACCGGGCCTCTTTTTGAAATTCGGTTATTTTTCCATCTAGTTCACCAACCGCCCGCTCTGATGAGAGAGTCCTCTGAGCGCAACACCCTATAAACCTCCGTAAGGTCCGCCTGGTGGTCTTCTCGGGCTTTCTCAATACCCGTTCGTACCCCCCTCAACCCCCAACCGGGCCTCTTTCGAAATTTTGGTTATTTTTTTCGTCTAGTTCGGTAAGTGCCGCTTCTCTGTTGAGAGAGTCCTCTGAGCGCAACGCCCCATAAGCCTCCGCAATGGCCTCCTTGTGGTCTTCTCGGACCCCCTCTACCCCTGACCTGGTCTCTTTCAGAAATTCGGCTATTTTCCCGTCTAGTTCAGTAAGTGTCGCTTCTTTACTGAGAGAGTCCTCTAAGCGCAACGCATCATAAGCCTCCGCAAGGGCCTCCGCAAGGTTCGACTGGTGGTCTTCTCGGACTTTATCAATACCCGACCGGGTCTCGCTTTTCGAAATTTGGTTATTTTTTTATCTAGTTCGGCAACCGCCGCTTCTCTGACGAGAGAGTCCTCTGAGCGCAACACCTCATAAGCCGCCGTAAAGGTCCGCCTGGTTGGTCTTCTCGGGCTTTCTCAATACCCGACGTGGCCTCTTTTCGAAATTTGGTTATTTTTTTTATCTAGTTCGGTAAATGCCGCATCTCTAATGAGAGAGTCCTCTAAGCGCAACGTAAGGGCCGCCTGCGGCTGGCTGCTCGGACTTTATCAATATCCGACCTGCTCTCTTTTCGAAATTTGGTTATTTTTTTACCTAGTTCGTTTAGTTCCGTTTCTCTGATGAGAGAGTCCTCTGAGCGCAACACCTCATAAGCCGCCTGATCTTTCTCAATATCCGTTCGGACTCCCTCAATTTGTGCAGTCGCCGTCAGCACTTCTACTCTAACATCTGATATACTCCTGTGAATCCCGTTTGTGACCTTCGATATGGTTTTATTGATCAGGGCCTTGGTTTTTTCCAGTAGTTAAAAAGTCACCCTCTGTCGGGATGAATCCACCTTCTGCCGGTTCCAAATTCTTTGAATTTGTACACCCAATCGGAAGAACTACCTGTCCGTATATACTCATAAATAAAATTAATTATAATATTGGGCACCTATACTCAATTAGAAATTTCGAGAACTACCGAAATCGGGTAATCGTTTTTCAACTTTCTCGCTTGATCATCGAGAATAGAGACCGTAAATTCGTGGATATGTCCCGATTCCAAAACTTTCATCTTGGGGTGTGGGAAGTCTAAGGTCACAGTCTCACCATAGAAACAGTCGCTGGCTTGCACGGTTTTCAGTAATGTGCTGGGAGTGCCGTCTACCGTGTTGTACGATGTGTTCACCCGATCCAGGTGCACCCTGAGAGTTTTCGTGAAGGCGAAGTCCACCGGGTTATCACCGACGTACTCACCCGGGGTAAAACACTCCTTGTTTGAGGAGTATGTCTCTCTAAAACCGAGTTGAATACCCAACCCCGGGGAGACCACTACCGCATTATCACTGCTGATGGTCATTGTTGCGAGCCCGGTAGCATTCGATACTGTGAGGTTGATTATACCGTCAAGCTCTGAGTTGACAAAATCTTTGAGCTGTTTTTATTCCCCACAGTCCGTGAGGCAGCTTTACACCTAATTGTTGTCCATCCTTCACATAGTAAAACCCTTCGCTCTTCCCCACATTCTGCCACCACCCAACCGTGAACGTGATTGATCTGAGGCCTACCCGGCGTTGTCCGCAGCAGTTGTCTATTAACTTTTGAAGTTCACAACTCCCTTTTTGAACATTAGTGATAGTACAAACATAATAATATCTTTCAATGGATACAAAAGCATTTAGCTTTAATTCTAATGCAAAGTATAAAGTTGGTGGTGTATACGCTCAAAAGAACACCATTGGTGAGCTTGTGCACCCTAAAATAAGAGTCAGTTTGGGCCTAGGTTTCGACACAAATTTCACTAACATGTTTGAGAAATATAGGGTGACCAAGATTAGTACGGTGGATGGGGTAAACAGATGGCGGGCAACTCCGATGCAGTTCTGGCAGAACCAACTAAATTTTGCTGTGTGGTGTGCCACAACTGGGTGTGGTGTATCTTTCGGAGACCACATAAAACCAAGTAACAGCATGATGAGCTTATACAACATTCATGTTTATTATACTATTAGAAGGATTTTGAAAGAATTACGTGTTCCACTACCACAAGATGCTGCATGGAATCCTACATCTAACACATATGATAGGAGAGCGTTTGAGAAAATAGCCAACGAATTTGGTGTGGACCCAAACCGTGATTGGAAACAAAAAGTTTACACCAAGAACGATTCAATGGGGGACCCCTTTTTTGAAGAAGCTGGAAATGATGTAAAAGTTGTTGATGGCACATTCGATAGCAGTACTATGAGGTACACGTCAAGTTTCCTAATACATAAAAGACCAAGTTTTTTTCTTAATATATAAAACCTACTACCAAACATATCCGGCTTCACTACACCAACCATCTAAAGTTGGAATAGCATGGAGTACATTTATATTAGATAAAAGCACTGGATTTACTCAGGCCGGTGTTAGTCGGCTTAATGATTCAATTCGTACATATGTGTGGGCTATACTAGGTGCGCAAAAAACAAAAACAAACTCGCAGTTCTATAATAGGAGTCGGAACGGCGTTTGACGCGCAAAAACAGTTCTTGGCACTTGTTGAGGACGCCATCTCAGCTAAGGTGGACCTGGAGAAGGCGATCCAGAATTATCAAGACGTTTTGCAGACTGCCAGCACCCCAGTGGACTATGTATTTGGAATAGGTCTTTATATGGCGCCGAGCAATATGTACTACGAGACGACCCGGTTGATGGTACAATAATCAAATCGTAATCGCCACCGCCAATCAAAAAATCGGTCACAACGGTAACGTGAACACGATATCATCAAGCGCACCCCAACATGATCGGGCGCGGAGTTGTAAATTCAAATAAATTCGAAAAGAAAAAGATTTCATAAAACCCCCAAACACAAAATGGATACACATCCCTCAACACAATCGAACCCAGTACCCCCAAAACACAAAATGGATACACATCCCTCAACACAATTGAACCCAGTACCCCCCAATTAGTAAATTGGATGCACCATCAAGTTCCATCAACAATGTTGAAACACCAATCATCAACAATGTTGAAATTGGAAGCACAACACACGAGGAGAAATTAGCGCTCGTCGTCGCCCTCGTGGCGATCGGATTATTTACGCTTTGGTTTTAGGAACTCTCTGGCGAAGAATAGTAGGAGACCGGCGATGGCCACGATTAAAGCCCAGGTATTCTCGGCGAGCCATCCAACCGTTTTTGATAATATAGATAACAAGAAGGAGAGGAGACCTCCTATCAAACCAGGCAGCGGGGCAGCCAACTTTCCTGCTAATTTAGCCAGGAGACTGGCGAGGGCTTTTAGTTGTTTTTTTATCCACTCCTTGGCTCTGCCGGATGGCGCGGGTGCTGGTGCTGGTGCGGGTGCTGGTGCTGGTGCGGGTGCTGGTGCTGCACCAGCATTGACAGCTACAAATAGAGACGATATAGATAGAATTAGGGTCGATATAATCATGCTGAAAGCTGCGATGATGGTTAATATCGTGACGCCCTTCTCTCTGAACAGAGTGCGAAGACGCTCACCGAGTGTCGTGTCCTCGTGCAGAACCCTCGAGATTGTTTCGCGGCTCCGACTTAATTGGCCGGAAAGCGTCTCACGGTTAGTCGAAGCAGCCTCCAAGCGAGCTTCTCTTTCGTCCCGCAACGACCGCAGGAGTTTGTTGATCCGCTCGGTCACGGACTTCCCCAAGTTTTCTTTCTTCCAGCGCGATATGTTTGTCCAGCGCCGTGAGTTTGGAGATGTTATTGACCAGTTCGCCCCGAGTTGTTTGCAGAGCCTTATCGAGTCCCCGGAGTTCGCGAAGAGGTAATGATGGGTCATATTTTGTGCCGTTCATTTCGTTGACCGTAGTTTCCACTGTGTTAATAGCGTTGGTGGCTATACGAGGGACATCGCTGAGCTCGCTCGTTTCTATAGCGGCGGCAGTCTTCGCCAGCGTTTCGTCGGTAGACTGTAGGGTTTTTACCATTTGTTGAGGCATCTGCGACCGATCATCGATCACTCCGAGAGCTCGAGCGAAGAGTACTCCATATCGGTTCAAGGAAGAGGGGCTGAGGAACCGTCGGGTCGTTCTTGAACGTCAGCAACTTCCAGCTCTTGCCCCATTTAACCCACAGGTCTCCTCTTTTAGTGCTGCGGAACTCCAACGTGGCATTGATGCCGTGTTTAGACACTCTCACTCTCCCACCGTTTCACCCGAGACTCCGTTTCCGTGAGAGGCGCCAGCTCATTCTTGGAGATCCCCGCAGGAATCTCGGCACCGCCCGCCCATGCCGGAGTTGCGGGTGGGGCCTCCCACATAGGGGCACCAGCAGATGAAGTTCCCGGTGCGTCTGGACCAAACAAAGATGCGCCTGGACCAAGCGAAGGTGTATTTCGTGGTTCGCCTGGAACAAACAAAGGCGTATTTCGTTGTTCGCCTGGAACAAACAAAGGTGTCTCTATGAAGGTCGTTTCGTCATAGTTATCGATGTCATCATCGATGTCATCATCATCGCGGAAATCGTCTCTGCCGATTTCATCCATGTCAATATCGTAATCAGCCATATTAATTTCTTAAAATTAATTATGTATTAAAGACAAAACCATACGGGTTTAATATAGATTCACTAAATTATGTCTTCGAGTCAATACGGTCGCAAACTCAATCCATACCACAGACTACGTGAGCCCCTCGGGGCAAAAGGCGTGAGACAGAGTGTCGTTATTACGAACAACCCATCGACGATCGACCAGAACCAGCAGCTCTTGGTCCGCTTCCCCAACCTCGAGCTAACGACGTCATTGTGCCGGGTACTGTTCGCCTCGCTTTCACTATTTCGCTAACGTCGACGGACGCGGACCGAACCGTCGTTCAGAACCTTGGTCGCGCCATCGTCAAGAAGACCATGATAAAGATTTCTGGTAATGAGGTGATGTCATCGATGACAGCGACGTCTACCATTGCTATCAGGACCTGTGGAAGACGGCGCAAGAGCGCGAAAACGCTGTCTATCAGGGTATTGACACCAGCAAAAATAAGAACGTAACCAAACTTAGAATCGGGGCTGCTAACAAGGCAGATAACAACGCGAGCGACAACGCGGTTGCGGGCGCTTACGGCAACCGCTTCTACATCCCCGTCGACTTTGAGTTGCTGGAAAGTCACATGCCCTACTATCAGAGCGCTTTGGCTGACCGCCTCGAATACGAACTAACGTTCAACGACTACGGCCGAGTTCTCATAGCCAGCGACATGTTATCGACGTATACGATCGATAATGTTTCGCTGGAGTACGACATGGTCACGATGCCCGAACTCGCGCGATTGATCAGAACCCAGTACGCCGGGCGCGTTGCCATACTTTACGACCGAGTTCTTCGCCATCGCAAGATGACGAAAGACAAAGGCGACACATTGTGGAATATTAATGTCAACGTACCCGCCCGCTCGATGAAAGGTACTGATGTTGTTCGAGGATGCTCGTTCGCGTTCGGGTGCTCGAAAAACCGACAAATTCTATAACCCCAAAATCACGAAGGTAGAGGTGACGATCGAGGGAGTACCCAATCAACTCTACAGCGCGGGTCTTCGCGCGCACCAGCAGTGGGACGAAGTAAGAAAGCAGTTTGCTGCCGGCTCTAAGCGCTCTCCGGAGGTTGCAGCAGTTGCCAAAGACCTGCATCTCTCGGCCGTCTCCCTCGCGGAGTTCCTGAATACCAAATACGCGTTATGGCTAGACATGCGAGCCAGCGACGACGACCAAATACACGGCAGCGGACGCCAAGTTGAGAACGCTAGCGAGGGTGTGACGATCCAGATAACCAAAGAGGCGAACGGAGCCGGGCCATTGAACGTGTACTTATATATAATTACAGACGCACAACTCAACATCGAAGATGGCCGATACGTCTCAGCACTCTACTGATTTAATAAAAAAATCATGTAACGATTTATTAATTAATTTTAAGAAAATTAGCAATCAATACCAATTCACGATTGGAGATGCCCACTCTGCCATAATATGTGGGCAGACAGGATGCGGAAAAACGGTTTTCATCCTAGACTTGCTCGAGGGCTCCTACCGCGATGCTTTTCGTCACATTGTGATCCTGTGTCCCACTGTGCGGCACAACGATACTTATCAGCAGCGCCCGTGGATATGGACCGACCCTGAGGTATACGTTATTGACCCCGGTGATAGGCTTCACGATTGGTTGCGTGGTTTATACCAAAAATTCCAGGGTGAGCCCACCCTATACGTGATTGACGATTGCTCGGCCAAGGCGGCGATGACCAAAAAGAAGGACATGCTCTCCGAGCTCGCATTTTCTGGCCGCCATGCTAGGCAAAGCGTATGGATATCCACTCAAAAGTACAACGCCGTCCTCAAGGATCTGCGCGAGCAAACGAAATGGGTCGCCCTCTTTCACTGCAAGGACCGAGACTCATTCGATGACTGTCTTCGAGAGAATGACGTTATCCCAACGCGCGAGGAGCGCCTGGAGGTTCGACAGATGCTTTCGGAAACTAAGCATGCCAAGCTTTTGCTAAAGACTGATCAACCAACTACTTACGAAGTTATCAATTAATTTTATAATTAATTAGCAATTACTGAACAAATGCTGAACAATGCTGAACAATGCTTAGCAATTGCTGAACAATGCTGAACAAATGCTTAACAAATGTTGAACAAATGCTGAACAATGGTTAACAATGTTAACAATTTGGTGCTCCGCTGCGAGCTTTGTTGCGAGCATAATGGTGATCATAAGTATCGGGTGGTGTGCTTTGCAATATGTTAAAGTGATGAGACTTGTTAGAATAGTTAAATTAATTTTAAGAAAAATGAACTGCGACGAACTTCTCGATCAGCTAATAGAAGAAACCTCAACTCCGACTGCCAACATAGATAATGATCCGACAGAGCAATCGGAATCAACTCCAACGGCGGTTGGTATTGGGTTGAGTGCAACGACTCCGAATGAAAATGAAAATGCGGCGCGACGAGAGCGGCTAGCTGCGCTGGTTGCTGGGGGACTATCGGAGCATTATCTCGGTAGGTGTCTCTCAGTTTTTCAGGTGGATAAGATGTCAGATGCGGAGATCGATAAAATGTATGCGCGATACGAATCTAGGTTAGGTGCGGAGATGACAAAAACTCTCGGATCGGCAGCTATTCATTTGTACGCAACTACCGTTAGTATACTTCTCCCTATACCAAACACCGCGGGATTGATTGACGATCTAGAGACTGACCCTTTTATAGGTCACACTCTTAGAACAGCCTGCTGCTCAATTTATCACAAGTTTGGAATGTACTTAGCTCCGCTGACAACCGCGTTGACCACGGGTAAACACTGTCAATTTGGACATATATGCCCACGAACTATAAGCCCTAATATTATAAATGATGACACAAGACACACCCGCGAGAGTGACGGAGTTGAACCCGATTGCTCCAACCCAATCGAACCCGAGTGTTACTCCGCCACTGGATGACATACCGCATATAAAAAATCCCAAAAGACAGGCAGCTGGGCGGGCGGCGGCGGCTGCCACCCGAAAAGTTAAACAAGATAAAATACTCGCCGAGCTTCGAGAGGCTAAACAGTCGTTGCAATCGGGGACGGAGACAGAGTTGAGTACAACAACACCCCCAATTCACGAATTGGAAGCACACTCAACACCCAATCGAGGTTGGGCGAATCCGATTGAACCCAAATTCGTGAATTGGAGTTGGGTTGTTGGTGGTGGTCTGGCAGTTGTTGGTGCCCTGTGCGTGTGGAAATACCCCATATTATCGAAAAAACAACCAGCCAGTGTTCAGAAGAAAGTTACGAAACACCAATGGATGCGCCCCATTTAAACATTGATCGCGACCCCTTTTATATGCAATAATTATAATGGCTGAACAAGATGGTAAAATGTTAGTGAATGCGCTTTATCACGCCGTGGTGATATCGGGTTTCAGTATCGGGTATGCTCGACTATCAAAGATGGCCATACGAGGATCCGCTCCCAAATTGGACTTTACTGCGAGAGACGTAGGGCTCGCGACCTTAGATGTAGTGGCCGCAGTTTGGACCCGAGATTATCTAGTTAAAGCTGGAATTCTACCAGTTAATATATGGAAATAAATGGCTTCAATCGCAGTAATAGTAGGTGGTGCGCTCGTAAACGCATTGGCGTTCAGCGGTAGCAACTTTATATTCTCTAAAATGAGAAGCTCGAATGTGGATGAGGAGCGTAAGCGTCACGATTTAGCTGTAGAACAATCAATAGCGCAAAGGAAGCGTGGTCGAAAAAACGAACCGCCCATCTTGACTGGGTCAATGAAGAGCTTCGCCGCGAAAATCACGCCGCACAAACTTTTCAGAACGTTGAAGAAGCCAACCGCGAGTACGCGCTGGCATATCCGCAGAAAAGTCTCGCGCCGCTGGATCGCGAGCCCCAACTTTCAGATTTCTATGTACCGTCAGAGCCCCAAAAAGACCGCGAGATCGCGTTCATCGTCGTGGGAATGGGTGTGGTGGGTCTCGTCGGCTACTATATTCGATCGAGATTTTAAATTAATTATTTTATTTTAAATAATTTTTTTATAAATATATATATATAGAACGATGTCAGTTGACGAACTTTATTTTGCTATGATTGATGTAGGCTACACTGCCCTTAAACACCGCATAGCTGGTGCAAAGGGTATGATTCGTCTGGCCCGAGATTCTCTCGAGACGTGCGGGAGGACGAAAAAGTGGCCACCCTTTTCGCAAAGCGGATGTTAGATTCCTCCACCAATCCTGGGGGATTATATTTTCCCAATTTCCTTCAGAACTTAACCCCCAATCGCGATTGTACTTCCAACAAAGGTTTATTATTATCGACGCAGTTACCGGACGATCTGGCGAGGGCATGTTGGAGATTGTCCGATATATTAGAATACATCGCATACGATGAACACGCGCAAACTTAATACCAAACTATCGGTTCGCCTAACGCGCAAGCTAGCGAACACGTACTATAGCCCCCGCGGCTACTGGAAGGGACTCGCTGCCATCAAGAACCTCGCGGCGGCGACCAAGGTTTCAGAAAACGCTGTCAAGGAATGGCTCAAGAAGCAGGCCATCTGGCAGATCTATTTACCCGCGCCTCACAATATTCCGCGCCCGAAATTCGACGTGCCGGTACCGAACCAAGTTCACCAAGCGGTTCTCCTGTTTCTCCCTCACGATCGCGTCGGTCGTAAGACGTACAAGTACGCGCTGACAGTCGTTGACGTAGCGAGTCGTTATAAGGGGGCTGAGCCGTTGGCCACTAAAGAGTCTGAGGAGGTGGCCGAGGCTCTCTCCCGAATATATAAGAGGAGTCCTCTCAAATGGCCGAATCTTCTCCAGGTCGATCCCGGCCGCGAGTTCATGGGCGCGGTCTCTCATCTATTGTCTAAGCACAAAGTTTCTGTCAGACGCGGCCGCGTCAACATCCACCGGGACCAGGGGATCGTGGAACGCTTCAATCGAACCCTGGCTGAGAGACTGTTCGGACACCAATACGCTAAAGAACTTGTAGACCCTCATTCGCGATCGACCGAGTGGGTGGCCAGACTGCCCGCCGTGGTCTCCGCACTGAACGGAGAGGTGACCAGATTGATAGGTAAGAAGCCCGTAGATGCTATCAAGTTTAAAAGGGTGACGAGCGAGCCCTCTGCGGTCTCGCGCGGGCGACCCGTTGGTTTAGAGGAGCAACGGCTTCCATCAGATATTGACGTCCGGTACCTCTATCAACCGGGAGAGCTCGAAGGTGGCAGCCACCGCGTGACTGATCCCGTGTGGTCTCTCAATGTATATCATCTAGATCGATCTATTACCAAGCCCGATGAGCCCGTGCTCACTACTATTTGGATGATGGGCCATCTCGTGGGTTTGTTCGCGAAGAACTTCTCGCGGTGCCTTCTGACACTCAGCTACCCCCGGATCGTCAGAGTCTTTAGTATTCTCTCAGAGTTCTTTTTTTTATCTATCCTATAAGCTCGGTGTGTAACCCGTCTTCCATCACTCTCCTCTTGTCGTAGTACGCCGAGAGTCCTAATTTTTTGTTGACAGTACGTCTTCATCACCGTTAATCATTCGGAATCCCCTCCCCGTTCTCCGCCATATCCCTACCCCCTTCGAGAGCACTCTTATACCTTCCCCAAGTCAGATCGTTAGATCTCTTCGACATCCCCTTGGCCGAGTGCTTAGATTTTCCATCACCGCTCACGTAGTAACACTTGCTACACAGAGCGATGGCTCTATCCCCTTCGAATTCCAGCTTGAACAGTCCCGGAGTTCTGTTGCTCCACACGTCCCACGCCAACCACTCGGTCTTCTCCTTATTAAACTTTCTCTTCATATTCTTTCTCACCACCGCCGCCAGCGTCTTTTCCGACAGCGCGAAGTACATGCTGTCAGTGTCCATCTGTATCAGTTCGAAATCTCCGCGATCCACGTACTTGTCCAAGAAATTGTAGTAGAACTCCAGCATCCGGAGCTTGGCCAACTGGTAGACCGCTATGCCACACTGAAACGGTCTGTTGATCACCACTCGAGTCTTCCTGCTCGATATCTCGTAAGCCTCCCCAATCTCCTCCAGGTCTTCGAACCACGCCGACCTCAGTGCCCGATCGACAGTCTTCTCATTCTTCGTATATGTGGTGTTCAGGTGTCTCTCTTGTGCCTCTATCAGCTTGCCACAACACGCGTTGCCAACCAGTTTGAATATCTCCGCCAACACAGCCTTGCTCTTGTCGACGTCCCCCGTCAGTCTAGCAGCGGTGACCTCTTTAACGAACCATTGAAACGGTTTGCCGGGTGTGTAGTCTATCACCCTATGCACCGCCTTGACGATCAGACCGTGCTCCAGATACCACTTTAGCAGCGGGGAGTATATGATCATCTTCTTGGCGGACATTGCCCCCACGAGCTTTCTCTGTCCTTCGACTCTTTTCCTACCGGTCCCGGCCAGGTAGTCCTTCATGTGCTGCGGAACCTCGTTCTCATCGACTTCTCGATTAACGAACAGCGGTGACATTTCCGAGAACTTGTCTCTCAACGTTTCAGGGACCTCTATATCCAACTACCGCAAATCCGAACCACTTTTCACTCCTGACCTTCCTCACGAAACGGTCTATATACGACTGTCTTTCCGGGTCGTCACACGTCCATATCTGTTCCTCACCACACGGCATGTCCTTCAACAGAGTAGATAGGTACAGAGCATTGGCATCGTACCCCAGCACCGCCTTGCACATCTTCTCCTCCCGACTCCCCACCTGACCCCTGATCGTTGACCTTCCAGCCTCGGCGTATCTGGAGAATACTATGGACGGACCACCGACCAATCTCTGCTTCATCATCTCGTAAGTTTCAGACTTCGGTAACCACAGCTCGGGCGTGTCCGCCTTCCCATCGATCGACCCGCAGAGTAGGTACTGAAGGGAAACACCGGGTAGAGACACAGCATCCTTGAGTATGTCCACACCTCTTCCCCTGTAGAACTCCGTCATTTTATTCAGAGCCTCCAGGAACGGTCCTACATCCAAGTCGTTGTAGTGTTGCAACCATTCCTTGAACGTCTTCATCCCCTTTTCTCGGAATACCTTCTTACACTCTTTCCACTCGGACAACGACAGTAGGAACTCACCCTTCAACTTCGAGTACCACTCGGGATAGTCTGGCAGCCCCGGATGGTCGAGCTTGTCCGCGCTATCGAACCACTCGTACGGAAAGTGAGACTTTACCGTTTTAGTCGTACGCCTTAACCCACCGGTCGTACGTGGTACCGGGTCCCAGATACTGGATGATGTCGAGAAATTTAAACTCCGGGGTAAACAGAAACATCGTCGTGCTGGCTCTCTTTCCGACCATCACCTTATTCACGGTGGCCGCCAACTTCTCTACAAAGTACTGCTTGATGAGGTTCAGGTCGTACCTGCTACAGTTGAACCCCACCACCGGGAGGGACTTGGTCAATCCAAGAAATAATCTTTGCTTGCTGAGACTTCGATAACATATCTATGTCGGCCGGCAGATACTTCTTCCTAACCCCCTCCCTGATTGCCTTGCCTCTCATCTGCAGCTCGGTCACGAACTTCTCGACTAGCATGTCGGGATCTCGTTCGCATAGGTGTGTGATCCCTTCATGTATCGCATCCCCCAACGACACCGATATAGGAACGTGCTCGACCTCGAAGGTCAGGTCTTTGGTGGGTCGCCTGGTTTTTGACTTGTCGAGATACGCCTCGAAGTCGTAGACTATCTGGTGGGGGTACAGAGTCGTCTCCTCCTCGCGTGGCAATTGTGGATAGTAAGTATTCACCTCATTCAACCACTCGCACTCCCACATCACCACCAGCTCGTAACCCGTCTTCCTTATCTTGGCGTCTTGAATTTTCGTCCTCTTGTACAGCGATCTCGCATTACCTCTCATGCAATGCCTCGGACACCCGTGCCAGTAGCATCCGTGAAACTGAAACACGGTCTCGGTCTCGTGACAGTAACCGTCGACCGGATCACCGGCCACCCACCTCTCACCACCGTGACCGCAGTTGGCGTGATGTATGTGCTTTCCCACCCTCTCCTCTTCTCTGCTCAACCATTGAATCGACCTCACACTCGCTGACCCCTTAGGATAGAACGCCTTCTCGTAGGCCGACTGCGGTCTCTCTACCCTCTTACCTGGACATGTCACCACGGTCTTCCCACCCATGCAGGTGGTCGCGTGCCTGTGCATGTTACACGATTTTGTGAACCGTTGTTGACATCCGGTGCACTCGTACTCGTTCGTCATCTTGCGGAGATTCGTTATGAGGAACGAGTGACCTCCAAACATTCCTATCGTCATTGTCTTCCCCCCAACCACGTCGTAATTTGCCGGAACCTTCATGAGGTACCACACTCCATCGGCGGTGGGCTCGTACACGCGAATACCCAGCTTGAAGCGCTCTTCGACCTTCTTAATATCGTCCAGGGGAATTCCCTGGCTACCCGGTCCGTTATCATGCCCGAGATATTCGCGAGCCGGAGCTCGTGCCTTCTCACAACAGCGGTCTGGTCTCTCTCCACGTTGGATGGCTATGCACCTAAACAGACACAAGTAGTCGTCGTACGTGTCGACGGAATACATTCCCTTTTTCTGTCTTAACCAGTCTGGGAGTTTTCCCGCTCCCATGAGAAGTTGTTGAGCGTCGATGATCATCTTCACCTTGACCGATATCCAACGAACGAAGGTCCATTTTGTGTTTGGTCTATCGACTTTGTCGATGTCCATTCGACCTTTCTCTCTATCGGATATCCAACTCTCGGCTTTGGCGAACTCGTTTATCCACGGACTGCCCTTTGATTGTTTGTGATAGATCATAGTAGCGTCGGCCTCTATGTTCCTAATACGATACGAGCACGAATACCTCAGGTAACATGCCGTGGTCATCTCTGGGCGAATTTTATTCATTATGCGATTAGCGATCTCCCCGTCTATCCCCCTCTCGAAAGTCCATACTATCTTCCTCCTACCCTATCAACAGTTTCCCTAAACTTCGGCTTCTTCGGCGAGAATCCTGGGACCCTCCTCCACCAAAGCTCTGGCGATATCTCTCCTCTTCTTGGGAGGTCCCCCACCAACCTTGATAAATCTTATTGTAGTACGCCTTGTATAGGGGTTTTCTACGTGCGCTGGGATCTTTTACACGCTGCGCGTAAGCGGTGGCGCGCAGAATGGCCGTCGTCTCGTTCTCCAATTTCTCGGAGCGTTTTTCGGGGTCGGCGGGCAGTCTTCCGGTCGAAACCGCACGCCGCAGCCTCTCCTCGTAGACGACGGCTCGCGCGTCACTTATCCTATCTGCTATATCTTTCTTGAGTCTCAAACCTCTTAGGGAAATTCCCCAACTCTTAGCTTGCTCTCTCATTTGCTTTATGGTAGGCATTACACTGAGTATAACCAATAGATTTTTTATCTTCAATAGGGTGTAAGTTTATATTTATTCGTAATAAATATATGACAGATTGTTGTAATATACTTAGTATAACTTATGGATAACTTGTCTTTAATAGGGTGTCAGTTTATATTTGTGACAGATTGCTGTAAAATACTGAGTATAACTTATAGATTTCTTATCTTTAATAGGGTGTCAGTTTATATTTTATTCGTAATAAAAGTATGACAGATTGTTGTATATATATATACTGAGTATATGGATAACTTGTCTTTAATAGGGTGTCAGTTTATATTTGTGACAGATTGCTGTAAATATACTGAGTATAACTTATGGATTTCTTATCTTCAATAGGGTGTCAGTTGTTATTTTATTCGTAATAAAAGTATGACAGATTGTTGTATATATATACTGAGTATAACATAGGGATTTTTATCTCTAATAGGGTGTATCTTCTCATGTCATAAATATATGGTCTCGCGGTAGTAGTATATAAGAGTCACAAATGATACCATCATGCTGTGGAAGGTGCCGCGCGTAGCTGGCACCTTCCATAGGTGATGGTATCATTGTGACTCTTATATACTACTAGATTAAATGATTAATTGATATATTTTAATGCAAATTGTTTAAATTATATGACAGAAAATGATGTTAATAAACAAATTTATTAAGAATTTGTGTTCAGTTCGCAAAAATAGTTGTTGTTGTTGACCGGAAGTGATTATTGCAATAGTAAGTTTCTTGCTTTATTGTCAACAACTAAAATTCGGTGAAATTAATTTATAAGGCAAAAGCCCATCCATGACTGTCTATTCGAAATAACTTTGTTATTAGACGGATTTTCTTGAAATAAAAAGTAGGCTCATTTCTAAAAAAATAGTTTTACATTGTTTTATATAAAAAAAATAAGCAGTTTGGAGTGTTTTTATAGCAATAAATCTTGGGCAGCATTTCGTGGAACAGACAATAAGTCTGTGATCATCAGAGGAATGCATGTGTGAAATTGACTTTGTCATAGTTCCACATGCATTCCTCTGATGGTCCTCTACAATGCTCTGACAAATCCATGGTCCTCCCGCCCCCGCTAATCCCAATGTCAAGGTCACATACGGTACTTGATGCGTTCACAAAACTAAAATTCTTATTATTTTTTTTCCTTTCACCATATTCTTCAAATATCACACAGGCATTCCACTGATGAACCTGATCCATATTCTGACAAATCTTCCATCCTCTGTCTGCGTTCACAAAACTTAGCTTTCAGGTAAATTTATTATATTTTTTTTTTCATCCTCCGCCCTCAGCTAATATCAAAGCCAAGGTCATATACTTGTAGCCTATTTCACCAACATGGCAAAGTATACCTTTCTAGCAAAGTATACTTTGAGGGAGTAATCATTTATTTTTCCCGAAATGCATTATTTCATATAATGACTGCATATATTTGATGATTAAAAGTGTGCAGAATTATTATGCTGAATTTATTACATTATCACAGCCAAAATGGGTCAATTCGGTAAAATAGGCCATGATGCAGTAGACTGTTTTTTATCAATAAAAATTGATGTATGTATTTTCAATATTTTTATTGTTTAAATATATCATATCGGTACTCCTTTAAGTAATATTTGTATATTTTAAATGTGTTGATGTTCTCATGAAGCGCATAAATATAAGTATTAACTGATCAAGCTTATTTTGAGTCAAATCACACAGCCTTAAAACATAGTGCTGGAGTATAAACACTATTATAGTATATTATTCATAAGTATATCGCTATTAAACATTAATTACAATATGTATGCATATTATTAAAACAATAGATGCTATCGCTGTTTCGCTATATGTGATATTTATAACAAGGCATTTTTTTCATTCGTCCGTGTACGGATTTCTGTCACACAAAGTGCCATTTTGAGTTCATATTTCGACCTGTGCATATGAACCGGGCCAAGTTTAAACAACGTTCGATTCCGTCCGATTCAAGCTTCACTGCAGAATGTTCAGACTAACTACACAAGTAATGCTGCGTTAAGTGTTAACGGTAGGAAGAAACCACAGTCAAATTGATGAAAAATAAAATTTACCCGAGACGTCATGGGGGCCGCCATTAATCCAGTGTAAACAATAGATCACGTGATCCCATTCCCTGAGATCCCCCGCTTAGTGAGACGGTGTACTAATCATGATAATATGTACCCCAACAATAATTGGAAACGGTTTGAATTTCTGGGTAAAAACTATGACAATCATAAAAAATAACGATTGATGTTTAACATCGGATACGCGTAAACGGTATTACTCTCTCATGGGATCGTCATTTGTCGTCGATAGCGATTTAACGTACTGATCTGGTCTGAATTTATTGTCAACTTTCAACGTCATTTACAGAATATATGACTGATTTTGGAAATAAATAACGGCAAAATACGATGACGTCTGCTCTGAAATATCTGTCAACTTGCGGACGTAATTTAAAGAAATCGATTATATTTTAATATCGGCTACACCTGGGACTAATTACGAATTTAAGTATGGTCCTTTTAGTATAAAAAAAAGCACTAACAAACTGTCGGTGTATATATCATTTAAAGACGGACACTTTCATCGTTGGTAAGTTTCTATCAGTTTATAGCTATTTTTATTAAAATCATAAAATTGTGAAAATATTAAAATCACAAAAATGGTGGGAAAAATATATATACCAAGTAGAGGTTTGAACCCTCGACCCTTTCGGGAATCGGTAATTCAATCATAAAAGTCAGCGACTTTAACCTCACGACTATTGTACCATTTACAACGGTTACATTTGTACAGAAGTACTATCAGTATTACGCAAACATTTGAATGTAATAATTATTAAATTAGTTGCAACTCCATCTACAATGATACCGTTACAAGCGATACGCTATTGAAACAACATGTATTAGTACCCATAACATAACAAACAAAGTAATGTATCATTATATACCACACGAGATAGATGAAAACTATATAAACTAATAAACAGAACAATCCGCTTGGCTCGTATGAAAAAGTTCCTGTGGTAGTGGTGTATTTTGATTATCTCCCTTGCCGAAAGTAGTTCACTGATTTATTAATTCCAAATAAGACGTGTTTGCGTAATGTAGTAAATTTCTTATTTTAGCATCTTCACAGAAAGAAAGAGGATTGAAAGTGTCAAATTAAAAATGTCAGAATGCAAACGCATCAACTTTCTGTCAATTCTTCCTGTGCCCGCTGGTGCAGGGAGTTATATAGTTAAGAATCAATCAAATGATTCAAATATCACAATTTCCTTCATACAACATGTTCATGGAACATTTATCTCTTCATAACAACTCGTACCTGCAAAAATAAATCTTCTTAAAATGTATTTATTCACATTATTCCAATAGCATGTCAATGACATTTTTGATTTTGATGGAATTAACATAATTAACAGCTATTTTGATTACTTAAGAAATAATTTATACCTGATTACAACTGTATTTTTGTTGACCATTTGCTGAGTTATTTAGTTATGTACATATAGGATTTATGTACAATATATATTTCCACCTGGTATGGAAGGTGTTCGAGCCAATTCCCACCCTTAAATATAAGCCGAATCAAATCGAATAAAAAATTTGGTTTGACAGTATAATGATCTTTGTGTGTTCTGGCTGTAAGTCGCCCTGCACTACAAACAGAAATTTTGGGTTAGTGTCAAATATGTCAAAGGCAAACAGAAGATACTAGTTTAGGAAATAAATAGAATACCACGTCTATTGATTGGCTCGGGTCTACAGTGGACCTCGGTGGGATCCATATCAAGATATAATCTGGGGCCCGTTTCTTATAAACTTTGTACGACTAAAAGTGCAAATTTATGATCGTCTGGAAATTCCAAATGATGGATTTACATATGCAGCCTATGCTCAATACATGTAAATCCAATAATAATTTACAAGAACACAGTGTTAATGTGAAATTTACAGGCTATCATAATTTTGCACTTACAAACATTTTAGCCGTGCTAAGTTTAGTGAAACGGCCCCCTGGTGTGCTAGCTGATCAGCATCTAGTAAATGATGCCAGTTTCTCCCCAACTGTATAAACAGTGTCCAGTATCTCTAGGTGCCATTGTCACACTGTTTATCGGTAACAGCCTTTGCATAGGCACAATACACACTGACTGATAACATGTCGTATCAGGCATCGACTTGAATATCTGGGTTACAACAAATATAAAAACTAATGTTTCATTGGTTGAACGAAGTCACATGACGTTAATGAATGACGTCAGGTGGTGACACAATGTAAACAAGTCTGTGTGCTTTTCGATGAAAACTATTTGATATTTGGCTATCAGCTAGCATAAAACATGAACTTATAAATAGAATACCAGTCTATTGTCTTTTGACATCAAGTTCATCAGGCTCGGCTCAGAAATGATAGGAATTTTGAGGCAAGCCTCGGAATTCCTATGTGTTTCCTAGCCTTGCCTGATAAATTTATATCAACAGACAGCAGACTGGGGGCCTTTTCACTAAACTTTGTACCACTAAAATGTCCGTAAGTGCACACTTATGATAGTCTGTAAATTTCACATTAACAATGTTTTCTTGTAAACGATTACTGGATTTACATTTATTGAGCATAGGCTGCAGTCTATGCTCAATAAATGTCAATCCATCAATTGAAATTTCCGGATGATCCTAAATAAATTTGCACTTACAAACATTTTTGTTGTACAAAGTTTAGTGAAATGGTTCCCTGGTGTTCTCTATGTACTAACTTGGGCAGGTAGAGCTGGAGTCGAACAATCCATACGGCCAGTGCATTTCCATTTTATCCTCCTCAACATTGTAGGTACAAAATATTGTTAGTTCCTCAGCAACACTGGCTGTTTTTTGGCAGCTAATGGTTGTGGAGCCGCCGAATGTCAAAGGCCCATTTTGGTTACCGGGAAGAGTCGGAAAATTCCCACAATACATCACTGAAAACATATGAAACATGATAATTAACCCTTACTATGCTAAATTAAATTTTGTTGTCTGCTGTTTATTTTGTATTTCAATTTGCCAACAAAGACATAGTTTGATAGTACTGAATGATCATTTCTAATGAAAATTATTATAAAGGGCTTTATCAAGAACAATTAAAAAATATTATTAAACAAGAGCATCGTTATCACTAAGCTAATCCCCTCACTGGCAGCCTTGATATTGAAAAAACAACAACAGAAAAATTTTTTGCCTTACAAAGTCCTCAGTCAACTTGACCTTGGACGGTCGGACGTGGGTGATATGCAAAACAAAGCACCATACCCTAGACACACATTGTGGCCAAATATTATCAAAATCAGTGAAGCGGTATACGAGTTATTGAAAAATGAAAGGTGTTACTAACGTACGCACGTACGTGAGTACACACAAATGCATGTACGTACATGGACTAACACTATATCAACTCTTGCCTATCAGCGAGGGGATAATAAACAACTGCAGACAACAATTTATGTTTTTACATGCGATGGCTCAAAATGCCACTCCTCGAAAAATGCCATCCCTCAAAACATTTTTCAAGTCCCGCGGAGACATTTCTCGCTAATTTGCAATACAAGTTTGTGTTTGGCTAATTATGATCAAAGGCCGAGCCATGCTCTAGCTGTCAGTAAAATGTCATTTCTTTCCAAGTGCAGTTAATTGCACAATTTGATCATTAATGTTGTTGATTGTGATCATTTTCAATTTTCGAGTAACGCGAGTAGCACAGGAACAACCAGAGTCGTTGTTCGGGTTCAAGTCGAGTTGGAACTCTAGTAAATTTAAACCCACCACCCTGTATGGGTTAAATTAGAGTTACTCGAGTAAGATTCAAAGGTCAAATTATTTAACTTGAGTTGGAACTCTGCTTGTTTCAGTGGTCCTCGTGTTGTTCGAGTGGCTGCCCGAGAGCTACAACGAAAAACGCCCATTGACAATACCGCATGTCCTATAGTCTGTTTCGCGAAAGCTGCCCAAATTTTACGGCCATATAAACAATTCAAAAACAATATTTTTTTCGATAATATTAAATTAAAGGAAAATTTAAGAATGAGCCTTCTTTTTATTTCATGAAATTTGGTGTAGATGTCTATGGGGATTTAACATGGGGAATTTTTTTTGAATTTTAGAAATACTGGACCGATTTTTAAAATTTAACTTGTTTTCTTAGTTAGATCATATCCAAGCTATCTAGTCAGGTTTCGGAGTCAATTTCCAAAATTTTTCATTTTTTGACCCCTCCCACACTGCCTTACCTCTTTTTCCCCATGTTAAATTCCCATAGAGAAATCGCGATTTCACTGTACATGTAATACTTTGTCATTATGCACCTATCAATGTGGCAGGCAAATCACGTGAATTAGACACAGTCTATAACGCAGCGCAATTCCCTCCTTTTCAAATTAAATTTCCCATATTTCACCTGTACGGATTGGGGGGAAATATTTTCCATCTAATATTCCCACAAGCAGACTGTTTTGAGATACTGCAGGTTAATATTATTGACCACAAGAAAATATAGCCTGTCTGCACACATATGCCCCTAGTGGCAGATTGACGAAACTCAGGCAAACTTCTTAAACGGACCCACAGACACAGTCCAAACACCATATCTTACCTGTACCAATAAGAGGGGGAGGGGACATGCTGAACATTTTACATGAAAAAATATATATTCATTACCGAAATTAGAATAGCCTGATCTGGTGCCAGGTCCTCATCATATCAGAGTCACTTAGCCCCACCCCATGAAAGTGATAGGACTAACACTAATACGAGGCATGCCATGGGATTTTGTACTTTCGGGCATCTGCGTAATTTCATGAAATACGTTTATAATATTTTGCATAAATAAACTCAAAACATGAGGAATTTACGGAAACAATTATAAATCTTGTAAACGTATAGCAGGAAATTACGCAGATGCTCAAAGATACAAAATCCCATGACGTGCCTCATATTGCTACTCGCATAAAGTGAGGTTTGTATATATTGCTATCACGTTATCAGGTGAGGCCAGGAAGGCTCAGCATCCATCGCCCCACATGTACATACCTGCACACACGGGGTCAACTTCAGTCCATGTTCCGCCTGACACACACTGCCGCATCATGCTAGTCGCGCTCCGGTAGCCCACCATACACACATAGGTGATCATGTCTCCCGGCAGAAATGTCTCGGCAGTCGACAGAATTACACCATTGACTGGTGTGTCGGGTCGCTCACAGTAGTCACAGACTATAATACAAGAAATCAGTAACACTGATGGTTGTACGCCTCAAAAACTTTAACACAAACTACAAATGTGGCCTGTCGACATACGAATGCCCCCACTGGCAGCCAAATAAAATGAGGCACATTTGAAAACACAGAGGGCCAGAGAAGTGTGGATTTGTCACAGCATGACTGGGCTTAACTGGGGCAGGATCTGTGCAGATCCATGCAGGGAAACAGAAATTATAAGACATTTACCTGAGCGTTAAGGTTTCGACTGCTTCAAGTACATGTATGTACCTTAACCCTGGACTTAGTGATTGTGAATTTGTCACAGGGTGGTAGAGGACCATTAGACCTTGACCCTAGGCTTAGCAGGGGCAGAACGATAGTGGATTTGTCGCAGGACGGTAAAGGACCATTAGAGCAGTGCGTGAGAGAATGTTGAGCATTCATGAAAACAACAGCAATTACTGAGTGAGTGATAGGAGAAACAAGAATTCCGCCACGGAAGCGGTGTCGAGCCTGCCGAGGCATTTGACCGTGAACATTACAGTAAATAAATGACTTTGACCTTGATAATTTGGATGTGGGGGTATGCGTAATGAAGCATCATCCCTAGACAAACATTGATGTGAAATATTATCAAAGTCTGGCAAGGGGTTAAAGAGATATTGTGAAAAAAACAATAACTTTAATGCATTTCTGTTACAAAACGGGTGAACATTACAAGTAAATAAATGACCTTGACCTTGAGAATTTGGATGTGGGGGTGTGCGTAATGAAGCATCATCCCTAGATGAACATTGATGTGAAATATTATCAAAGTCTGGCAAGGCGTTAAAGAGATATTGTGAAAAAAAATAACTTTAATGCATTCCTGTTACAAAACCGGTGAACATTACAAGTAAATAAATGACCTTGACCTTCAGAATTTGGATGTGGGGGTGTGCGTAATGAAGCATCATCCCTAGACGAACATTGATGTGAAATATTATCAAAGTCTGGCAAGGGGTTAAAGAGATATTGTGAAAAAACAATAACTTTAAAGCATTTCTGTTACAAAACCGGTGAACATTACAAGTAAATAAATGACCTTGACCTTGATAATTTGGATGTGGGGGTGTGCATAATGAAGAATCATCCCTAGACAAACATTGATGTGAACTATTATCAATGTCTGGAAAGGGGTTAAAGAAAAATTGTGAAAAACAATAACTTTAACGCATTTCTGTTACAAAACCGGTGAACATTACAAGGAAATAAATGACCTTGACCTTCAAAAGTTGGATGTGGGGGTGTGCGTAATGAAGCATCATCCCTAGACAAACATTGATGTGAAATATTATCAATGTCTGGCAAGGGGTTAAGAGATATTGTGAAAAAACAATAACTTTAACGCATTTGCCTTACAAAAAAACTGGACGACGCGGATGACGCGGACGACGCGGACGACGCGGACGACGCGGACGACGCGGACGACGACGCGGACGACGGAAAAAGCGCCAACTATAGTCGCGCCTCTGCTAAATCAGGCGCGACAAAAACTAGAAAATGTGACCTGGTGGTACTCAACTGCCCCAGTGGCAGATGGAGAAACTCTGACAAACTTCTTAATCGGACCCACGGACAGACAGCCAGGCGGACAGGTAGGTAGGCAGGCAGACAGACAGACAGCCAGGCGGACACGTAGGTAGGCAGGCAGACAGACAAGTCTGGCAAGGGGTTAAAGAGATATCGTGAAAAAACAATAACTTTAACGCATTCCTCTTACAAAACCAGTGAACATTACAAGTAAATAAATGACCTTGAGAATTTGGATGTGGGGGTGTGCGTAATGAAGCATCTCCCCTAGACAAACATTGATATGATGAAATATTATCAAAGTCTGGCATGGGGTTAAAGAGATATTGCGAAAAAACAATAACTTTAACGCATTTCTGTTACAAAACCGGTGAACATTAAAAGTAAATAAATGACCTTGACCTTGAGAATTTGGATGTGGGGGTGTGCGTAGTGGAGCATCATCCCATGACAAACATTGATGTGAAATATTATCAAAGTCTGGCAAGGGATTAAAGAGATATTGTGAAAAAAACAATAACTTTAACGCATTCCTGTTACAAAACCGGTGAACATTAAAAGTAAAAAATAAATGATCTTGACCTTGAGAATTTGGATGTGGGGGTGTGCGTAATGAAGCATCATCCCTAGATAAACATTGATGTGAAATATTATCAAAGTCTGGCAAGGGGTTAAAGAGATATTGTGAAAAAAGAATAACTTTAACGCATTTGCCTTACAAAAAAAACGGACGACGCGGACGACGACGCGGACGACGACGCGGACGGCGACGACGGAAAAAGCGCCGCCTCTGCTAAAGCAGGCGTGACAAAAAGGGCATAACAGATGGATCAGTGGGACAGTGAACATTTTATGTTTTGCACTCCTGCTCTTGATGGTTGGAATGTCAGACAAAAACTGTAAAAGTAGATAAGGAAAACATAGAAATTATGAGTCAAAAAAGGAGAACTGTAAAAGAGCTGTAGGAGAACAGCATAGCTCGACTATGAGGATTGTCGATGTACACATAGTTTGACAAAGAAGGTGGCCGCGGCCCGCATAAAAACCTTAACCAAGGGAAATTAACTAAATAATTCAAGGTTAAATGTAAGTCAATGTCAGATATAGGTCAGGGGTTATTGATGTACATCACTAGGAGATGAATTTTTCCAAGTAAGGTTGATGTAGGCCCAGGAGTATTCCATATACAAGCTTGACTAAAAACCTTAACCAAGGGGAAATAACTAAGTAATCCAAGGGTAAAAGTAGGTCAAAAATCAAATATAGGTCAGGGATTATTGATGTACATCACTAGGAGATGAAGTTGTCCAAGTATGGTTGCTGTAGGCCCAGGAGTATTCCATATACAAGATTGACTATAAACCTTAACCAAGTTTGAGTACAAACCTTAACCAAAGGGGAAATAACTAAGTAAGTCAAGGTTAAATGTAGGTCAAGGTAAAATATAGGTCAGGGGTTATTGATGTACATCCCTATGAGAAAAAGTTATCCAAGTATGGTGTCTGTATGCACGATAGTATTCCATCTACAACCTTGACTAAAAACCTTAACCAAGGTTGACTAAAAACCTTAACCAAGGGAATTAAGTAAGTAATTCAAGAGGAAATGTAGGTCAAGGTCAAATATAGATCAGGGGTTATTGATGTACATCCCTATGAGAAAAGGTTGTCCAAGTATGGTGTCTGTATGCACAATAGTATTCCATCTACAAGCTTGACTGAAAACCTTAACCAAGGTTGACTAAAAACCTTAACCAAGGGGAATTAAGTAAGTAATTCAAGAGGAAATGTAGGTCAAGGTCAAATATAGATCAGGGGTTATTGAAGTACATCCCTATGAGAAAAGGTTGTCCAAGTATGTGTATGTATGCACAATAGTATTCCATCTACAAGCTGACTATCCTTAACCAATTGGTTGACTAAAAACCTTAACCAAGGGGAATTAACTAAGTAATTGAAGGTTAAATATAGGTCAAGGTCAAATATAGACCAGGGGTTGTTGATGTACATCACTAGGAGATGAAGTTGTACAAGTATGGTGGGTGTAGGACCAGGAGTATTCCATATACAAGCTTGACTAAAAACCTTAACCAAGGCGTGACGGTGACGCCGACGCCGACGGCAGGGTGACTACATAAGCTCTCACTATTCTTTGAATAGTCGAGCTAAAAAGGGGCATAACTGCGGATAGAACAGTGGGACAGCGAATATTTTTACTTTACACACTCCTACACTTGATGGTTGGGATTTCAAGTATGAAGAGAATTGACCAAAAACTGTAGAAGTAGTTCCCCGGACAAGAACAAAATAATTTTAGAGACGAACAAGAGTGCCGCAAGTCACAAAATACGCCCGTCGAATATGGGCCAGACAGCGAAGATGCAGAAATGTGTCACCAAGGCAAGAAACATTAATGAGAATTTGAAAGTCTATAGCATTATTTCTTCATCTCGTTGTGCTAAACATGTATACTAATTTAGGCAAAGATAGAAAAGTAGAGTGTAAAGTAGAAATGATAGGGAATTGGATACAATAATGTAGAAAAAATGGTCGTGTGTATAGTTTCAGAACGATCGACTGAACAGTTTCGGAGGAGTCGTGTACACAAACTCTGTATTGTATATAGAATTGCATAGAAAATTGTAGAAAAAATGGCTAAGTTAAAAAGCGGATATTTTTGTTAAAAAATATTTTTTCGCCATAACAACACCAAGGTGCACATCTTCAATATGTGTAGAAGACGTGTGTATAGTTTCGGATCGATCGACTGAAAGGTTTCGGAGGAGTTGTGTACACAAACTCTGTACCGTAAATAGAATTGTATAGAAAAATGTAGAAAAAATGGCTAAGTTAAAAAGGTGATATATTTGTTAAAAAATATATATTTTCGACATAAAAACACCAAGGTGCACATCTTCAATATGTGTAGAAGACGTGTGTATAGTTTCAGAACGATCGACAGAACGGTTTCGGAGGAGTTGTGTACACAAACTCTGTACCGTAAATAGAATTGTATAGAAAAATGTAGAAAAAATGGCTAAGTTAAAAAGGCGATATTTTTGTTAAAAAATATTTTTTCGGCATAAAAACATGAAGGTGCACATCTTCAATATGTGCAAAAGACGTGTGTATAGTTTCAGAACGATCGACTGAACGGTTTCGGAGGAGTTGTATACACAAACTCTGTACCGTAAATAGAATTGTATAGAAAAATTTGAAAAAATGGCTAAGTTAAAAAGGTGATATTTTTGTTAAAAAATATATTTTTTCGACATAAAAACACCAAGGTGCACATCTTCAATATGTGTAGAAGACGTGTGTATAGTTTCAGAACGATCTACTGAACGGTTTCGGAGGAGTTGTGTACACAAACTCTGTACCGTATACAGAATTGTATAGAAAAATGTAGAAAAAAATGGCTAAGTTAAAAAGGAGATATTTTTGTTAAAAAAATATTTTTTCGCCATAACAACACCAAGGTGCACATCTTCAATATGTGTAGAAGACGTGTGCATAGTTTCAGATCGATCGACTGAAAGGTTTCGGAGGAGTTGTGTACACAAACTCTGTACCGTATATAGAAATGTATAGAAAAACGAAGAAAAAATGGCTATAAAGTTAAAAAGGCGATATTTTTGTCAAAAAATATTTTTTCGCCATAACAACACCAAGGTGCACATCTTCAATATGTGTAGAAGACGTGTGCATAGTTTCAGATCGATCGACTGAACGGTTTTGGAGGAGTTGTGTACACGAACTATGCGCTTTTTCTTCAGCCGACCGCGCGCCCGCCCGCCCGCCCGCCCGCCCGCCGTGCGGTAAAACATAATACATACCGTTTTTTAAAAACGGTCGTATAAAAAAAAAAGGGAATAACTGCGGATGGATTGGTGGGACAGCGAAAAAAAGTATGTTACATACTCCTGCACTTGATGGTTGGGATGTATACTGAACATGAAGAGAATCGGCCCAAAACTGTAGAAGTAGTTCGCCGGACAAGGACAAAAATAAAATTTTCAGTCGAAAAAGGGGCATAACTGCGGAAGGCTCGGTTGGACAGCGAACCTTTTTACGTTACGCACTCCTGTACTTGATGGTAGGACTGTATACTGAATATGAGGAGAATCGGCCAAAAACTGTAGACGGGCGGGCGGGCCGGACCGGACCGGACCGGGGTAAACACTACATGCCACTGACAACTATCGTTGTGGTGGCATAATAATACATTTGGGGAATAATAAATTATTACTCCATCAAAGTATACTTATCTAGATAAGTATGCTCAGTAATTTTGTTGAAATCGTCTACTGAATCACGTACTGGATTCTCAACTTACTTTGTTCATTTTCCCCTTCACAAACGCACTCCGGTCCACCGGTGAGATAGTCATTGATACAGATGCCACCAGTGCAGGGTCGCAGTCTACAGAAGTCGGCTAGTACCTCACAGTGTCTGCCCGAGAATCCTGGGAGACACTCACAGTCATACGACGAGTCGGTGTGTCTGTCCACGCACGTACCGCCATTTAGACAAGCATTCATGTTTTCCTGGCACACATCTATAAGATAGATTAGGTAGGGTGTTCCATAGGATTACACAATTAACACTAGAAATGAACGCTTGTCCACCAGCGCATGTGTAGCCCCCTCCCCGCCTACAGGCAGCCACTAAAAAAATAAAGGGAGATAACTAATATGTTAGTAAGGTGAGTGAGTGAGTGAGTAAATAGGGTTTAACGTCCGCTTTTCTGACATAGAGGTACAAGCCTCAGGGAGTCTACACGCAGACGGGTCAACGGGGTCGTGTCCCGTGTCCACCTGTCCAAGGGGGGTAAATCCCAACTTCAGAACTCAATATTTACAATCAAAATATATATTCAGTCCTGAAATTAGAACAACCTGATCTGGTGCCAGGCCCTCGCCACACCAGCATCATTTATCCCATCCCCTAAAAGTAATAGGATTAGTGCTAATCTTACTTTTATATATGGGGCATAGCCTGACTCAACTCTCACATACAAGAAAGCCAAAAATGTACATGAGGGCCAAATCCGGTATAGTGGGTTCCGGAAAGTATGAACCCAATCGTTAAGCCAGTTTAGTCGCCTTTTACGACAAGCAATGGCTACTGCAGCACTATTCTCAGGATCAGTTGATCCCGCCCCGGTGCCTGCACGGGGCGTTAGTTAGTAAGGTGAGAGTTATCTTTATTACACTCTTGCAAATTATTTGGGTTTCGCTGTGAGAGAAAACCCATAAACAACTCCTTACAAATAATACACTGTGAAGAGAACACCCGTAATTGCGCGCCTGTTTTCTTGGAAACCACGAGCTACCATGCAAAATGTTTAATTTTTATTACAATTAAAATAAAGTTATTTGAAAATTTGGAAAGGGTCTCGACTAATCTAGAATGTTAATGTGATTGAACACGTACATTCCAAACATGCACTCAAATATATCTGGCTCATAGAAACAGCTGCGTAATTTGGATTTCAGAAAGTTTACACGACACAACTAACATCAAAACGCGGGAAAACACGTCAGTGTATAACTATTCATGAGCACATCACAATTCATTGATTATTATCTCAAAAATAGACTAAATGTGCATATATATCCACCGTGGAAGTGTAATAAATAGATTATTCCATCGTACATGTTTGAATAGTGGAAATAATAAACTCGTGTCCGTCGGCGTCCGTGCAAGCAACTTGTTCGCTACGCTCACTCGTTGCTTACGCGGAAGCCGACGCACACTCATGTATTATTTCCCACTATTCAAAATGTACGATGAAATATCCTCTATGTCTTGCATGAGACACACCTTGGGTCATGGTTTTAAGCAAGTGTGAAATATCATCAAAATATTCCAAAGAATAATAAAATTTGGATTGACAGGAAACACATGGGTGGGTGGGGGGGGGGGGGGGATACAATAACAATAGAAAGATGAATTGCACTAAATGTACATAAATAGAGGATATTCCATTGTACATGTTGTATATGTTGAATAGCAGCAATTAATACACAAGTGTGCGTCGGTTCCACATAAACAACTAGTGAACACATTTTTCAGGTAACAAAATAATATTATGCTGTACAATTGTGAAATTAATCAATCTATTTTTAGCACTGGTAACCTTGACCATGGGAGGATGAACCTCGCCTTCAATAGGTGTGTTCACCGAATTGATATCAACACACCTGTGAAGTACCCTGAAGACATTCCAAGCGGTATAGGATTTATGCTCCGGACAATGATGTGTCGCCTGCCACAGGATGGTAAAACATAATAATATTATGTTTCCCGTTATTTTTAAAAGCGACATATAAAAAAAGTACTAATGCCTCAATATATTCCAATAAATTCCATGTTAAAGTGTGTGAGCAGAAAAACTAGAAAATGACAGCAATATTACGTACTACGGTCTTCTTCACACTGACGGCCCAGGAATCCATCAGGACACGTGCACTGCCAGCGGATTGAGCCGAACGATTTACACTCGCCACCGTTTATACATGGGCTAGACGTACAGAGGTCAGTTCTTGGGTCACATCTGCAGATAAAGGCGAGTAATTATTAACGAAATTAACGTTACTCTCAACGTCTACCATAATTGATTGTGCTGTCTGTCAGTTTATGGACAATTCGGAAACAGATGTTTTGGCCCACTTTTGGTCATTATGGTTGCTTTTAATAAATTATATGTTCAGTAAAGGCGGTAAAATGGTTGAAATACTGGTAATACATGTATAATATTTTAATCAGCGTCTATCATTAATGGTAATCAGATTTACACCTACAGACGTTTTGGACCGTGGACGTTTCGCCCCAAATCAGTGTGATTATTTTTGGCCCACATCCACGTCCAGAACAAGCCATATTTATAGGTATTTATTGGAAATTTCTGCCAACAATCCGGCCAAAAAATATCGTATCTGTCAATTCAGATCGCCCAGCATCCGTGCAAATAGCTACTGCTGATGAGGAAATTACTGTGACACTGGAAACAGTGGAATTTCACTTCCGCATTTGAAAGCGAAAGTAGAAAGTTTTTCCCCCCATTATCAAGAAATTTGCCATCGAAATACTTGAAGGAAAAAAATCTAGTTAGACATTTAGCTCAGATTTTGTTGTCAGAAGTACGCACTGGGTGTTTATTAAAGGCATTAATTTTGTGAAAATCAGTCAAAAAATCGGTCATCTGACCGGTAGCTGACTCTAGACAACTGGGTATCAGAACCTGCACTGTCCATGAACAACACTGTGGCTGTTTTAAGATTTTGTACAAAATAACCCCCTTTGAAAGCAATGAAGTAGTCTGAAAATTACCAGGAAGAGTCAAATCCAGCTTCACAGGGGTGCAAGTGTTAAACCCGTATTATGCTGTTTATGTCAAACCTGAATTGCCACTCTTGGGATCAGCGTGATAACCGCGTTTCCTTAATGGAATAACGGAAACAACTATTTAATCTCTTTATTTTGTGATCTCCAATGATCATACTTTAAAATATGTTGACAAACAATCAATTCAGGTGACACATTTAAAGACTTAAATAACTGAATAATGTCTTACCTCATTTGCCGATCTACAATGACACGCGTCATTGGAATGGATTGAAATATTAATTTGCAATAATATGTAGACAACGGGCATTTTATATTTTTAAAAGGGGTTGAATAAGTAGATAATTATGTACCCTATTCTGCCGTGTATAGGTCGCAAGAGTGTATAAGACGCACCCCTATTTTCAGTCCAAAATCTGGGGGAAAATGTCTACATGAGATTATAAGACGCATCCAATTTTCCAAAAAAAAAAAAAAAAAAAAAATATTCCCAAATTGTTGTTGTTATTTATTCCCCGCACTGTTTTTTTTTTATTCGTACCTTGGACGTTTTTGTTTGTATTTTCCCTATCATAGTTTGCTATGTCCGTAATTTCCCGACTCTATGTCCGTGATTCCCACGTCCGTATTTCACCGTTTTCTAGTATCTTCAATTACACTGTGAACCCTACACTATAACACATGCTCGGTTAGTACACGGTTGTACCTTGTCTCCCGATTTGTTTGCCTATTTGTATATCAAAATCGTGTTAAATTTGTAACAGACTATTGCCAGAAATCGTGTTATATTTGTGAACATATTGCTGCCGAAATGTGGTATAATTAGTTGAATTATTGATTGCGGTATGTATTATCTCTTTTCAACACCATTTACGAAAAATATTGTTATTACTCAATGAAAGTATATGTTGTGACCACTCATTTGAACCGTCTCGATGGTGGTCGCGGCATATACTTCTGAGTGCATAGAAGGAAAATATGTAGGCAAACATAACCGTATTCTCAGCATGAACTGGGTTACCGATTGCCCCATGACGCGACGTCTGCGGCACATCAAAAGGCGTGTTGACCAATCAGAGCAATTTCAAAGCATAGCCTAAAGGTCACACAGTTTACTGCCTCGTGCTGAATGATGTCAAACGATAAACACCTGTTAGTTGACACAGCTGGGTGTTATCGATTTTTTGCACAAAGAAACACACAAATCTCGCCTGTGTAATATTTCAAAATCAGTCGTATCTTCCGTAAATGACGCTGAATGTTGATAGACATTTCAGAGCAGTGCAGCCGAAATGACGCTGAAAGCAGCCAGACATAATTATATTATGAATGTTTTTAATAGAGATTGGCGAACATTGTAAACCATGTGCAGACTACGCGAATCCACTGCCTGGTCTGGCCGCTAATGCAATAAGCCGGGACTTGTCAGAGATAGAAGAGACCCAATTCACATAAGTTTACACGTTTGCCGCGTCATAAATAGACTGGTTCCCGGTAGTATTGTTTCACTAGGCACGCATCAGACAGGGTACCAGTCTAGTGATGAATACGAAACTGACGTCAGCAACCGCGTGTATTGATATTTGATATGGCTTGACACGCGGTGTGTTTGATGTCGGCCAGCTGACTTAGACTTGCCACTTTGGACGAATTAGCATCGTATAAACACACAGTTTCGACCTAATGATGGAGTTTTATAACTTGTGTGGAATTGCATTATGCATTTGGGATTTACCGTTAATGGAGTCATGCAAATAAATGACACCGACCGATATGGGCCAGGTAAATGTTTTCAAAAGATAATTCAAATGATAGAGGCCAGATTGTGATTCGGCAGAGAAAATGTCGACCGAATGTGACACAGCGTCGAAACCACAGGCATTCAGCATGTTTCGGCTTTCGTCCGTAGAACTCTATATATATATATATATATGAAGTTATACCGATGAAAGCCGAAACACGCCGAATGCCTGTGGTCGAAACGAGTAAGGCGCGAACTGTTTAGAATACAAATCCGAAGCTACTTTTCCAATTTCAAGCAGATGTTACCGCAAAGACTAACAACAACAACAAATATCGAAACAAATCTTTATTTTATGATTTTTTTTCCGATATTTCGGGGTGGAAAAAATTATTTTGTATCCAAACGTATGTATAGGACACAGGGGCTTTTTGGGATGAAAATCTGGGTAAAAAAAGTGCATCTAATACTCGGCAGAATATGGTACTTGTTTGGTTTGGCCTGCATGATCCACGGAGTGCAGGTTTAACCATTCCCCCCTACGTAACTGGAATTGATGTTAATATGTTAATTTTGCAACCAATCCAACCGTTACAAAATTATTTTCAAACTAGTCCATTTATGAAACCGCGAGTGTTTTTGTTCTCAAAAAATGGAAATTTCTTGCAAAAAGTGCAGATCATGATGAGAAGGCTCGTCACAAGCCGACTCATCTGGATCTGAACTGTTTGCAAATCCCACTATAGCGAGCTGTCGGGTTCAAAGGGTTAACACGGCCTTGTATACCTGTCATTTTGAAAGAAGCTATCCAAGAGACAGAGACATTTGAAGTCACCGGGAAGATCCTGGCACATCGCGGACGTGGAACAGTAACCGGAATCGCAGCCATTTACGTCATCATTCTCACAGTTGTCTCCAGAGAAGCCTGCAATAGTTGAATGGAGCTTAGATTTTTGTTTGTTTGTTTGTTGGGGTTTAACTGCCTATCAACAGCTAAGGTCATTTAAGGCCGGGTCAATGGGTTTAGTACTAAATCCCATATATTAGCTGTACAAGTACATAAATATAAGTTAGGTCACGGTTCGTCCGCATGTACGAGGAGATAATTATCGCTCGTACATGTGGACAAACGTGATCTAACTTATTTATCACATCCTCATGCACATACCTTGCACACCAGCTGTGTTAATACAGAAACAACACCTGGAAATGTGTCAAAGATGTGATAATTATACATGTTCAAGTACATGTACAAATGGGGGAAAGTCCCAAAATCAGAACTGAATATTTACAATAAAAAAACTATATATTCAGCCCTGAAATCAGAATAATCTTGAGCTGATGCCAGGTCCTCGCCACACCAGAATCACTTAATTGGCCTCCTCCCAAAATCAGTAGGATCAGTAATAATATTACTACTTTTATAATGGGCAATAACCCAATTCAACTCCCAGGTAACAAAAGTGCCAAAGATAAAAACGTACCCGAGGGCCAAACCAGGCAAATCATGATTCCTATAAGTATAAGTAGATGGATCTTAACCCTTTCACCTCTTAGTACCGTAACTGGATTGGATTTTGATATGTTAATTTTAAAACAAATCCAGTCATCACAAAACGCTTTTCAGATTAGTCCTTATGAAAAAGGGGTGTTTTTGTTCTCAAAAATATAAAAAATTACTTGCAAAAAGTGCATTCAGTCATTCTAATGTTGTATAATGGCCGAAGGAAAACGTGAAACAAACAGCAGGATAGCCTAGTTCCGGATATGGGGAAAACTGGGGCTTATGGATTACTGGAAGTCTAGCTTCTGGTCGGTGATGAAATGGGAGCTTACCGTATATGTAGCCAGTCTAGCCCCTGGTCTGTGCCTAGAGAAATAGGTATTTTGGCATGGCAATCAATGAAACATGCGAAACCCAGCATACACGAAGATTAATTCAATATATCTCAACAACATTTGATGCAGAGCTTGATTGACTGATTGATTGATTGAATTCAATTAATATTGAGTGCTGTGTTCCCATAATTGAATTCCAATAGAAGCTCTACATCGTCGGACATCTCGAAAACATCCCTTGATTAAAGACATGTGATTTTGTACGTAAGAAGATCTGCGATATCGCACGAAACATGAACACAATTTACAAACTTTACCATAATTTCCGTAAATGATGTCAAAAGGTAACACAAATTCCATGTTTGGTACTAAAATTTGTCAACTTTCGACATCATTTACAGAAATATATTTCATGAAAAATCAAAATATTCAGAAGTACAAAATCACACGGCTGGTCTCAAATGTGTAAATCAATGATGAGGCTTCATACCTTCTCCACACTCGCACGTGTAAGTCGTGGCCGAGGAAAGGCGGATACAGTTTCCGTTATTGAAACAGGGCTGTGCATCACAGATGTGCGTCTCGATATCACAGGCGTCTCCATAGTAGCCTACAATAGGACATGACAATGAACATTTATGTGCATACCCTCAACACTGGACTTTACCCCTTCAACACAACAGGCCAGAAAGTCAACATGTGCAAACACTGTAGATTCAAATGAGCCGGCTCGTCTCATTTGGATCTGCAGCATTTGTCACTAGTATTCACATCTAAAACAAGAGGGCCATGATGGCCCTAATTCGCTCACCTGACTCCATGAACACCAGAGGAGAATGTGACATTGAGTTCATGTGTTTTCAAAACATTGTGCTATTTTTAGATGGCGGTCATCTTGGATTAAGCGATGACTCTCATTTTACCAAATTTGAAAATGCTTCACCCAAGGATCTTAACTTCCTATGAAGTTTGTCCAGCATCGGCCATGTGGTTACTGAGAAAAAGACGTTCAAAATCTTGAATAAATGGACCTTTTGGTGGCCACCATGGATGACATAATCATCCGATTCAGACAAATATTGCACCAGAGCAATCGCCTCATCAATACCTTCAATTTGATATATGACATGAGCATATTCGGTCAAAAATAAAATTTGACCCCAATTTGACACCACGGACCACGCCCATTTTTGACCCCGGGGTCACCATTTTCACAACTTTGAAAGAGCATTGTAAATCGATCATTCCTACCAAGTTTAGACGAAATCCGGCCAGCGGTTCATGAGAAGAAGATTTGTTAAGAATTTGTGCTATTTTTAGACGGCGGCTATCTTGGATTACGTAATGACGTCATTTTAACAATTTTGTAATCCCCCTACCTAAGGACCATGACCATGAAGTTTGGTGACTATAGGCCCAATGGTTACCGAGGAGAAGACGTTTGAAAATCTTCACGGACGGACGACGACGGACGATGGACACATTGCGGTAACAATAGCTCACATGAGCTTCGCTCAGGTGAGCTAACGATAGCTCACGAGTTTTGCTCAGGTGAGCTAAAAACACATGCAAATATAATGAGCCATCTCATTTGGATCTGCAGTATTTGTCACTAGTATTCACATCTAAAACAAGAGCTGTAGGAGAACAGCATAGCTCAACTACGAGGGTTGTCGATGTACACATAGCTTGACAAACAAGGTGGCCGCGGCCTGCATAAAAACCTTAACCAAGGTTGACTAAAAACCTTAACCAAGGGAAATTAAGTAAGTAATTCAAGGTTAAATGTAGGTCAATGCCAGCTATAGGTCAGGGGTTATTGATGTCCATCACTAGGAGATGAAGATTTCCAAGTATGGTTGCTGTAGGCCCAGGAGTATTCCATATACAAGCTCGACTAAAAACCTTAACCAAGGGGAAATAACTAAGTAATCCAAGGATAAAAGTAGGTCAAGGTCAAATATAGGTCAGGAATTATTGATGTACATCACTAGGAGATGAAGTTGTCCAAGTATGGTTGCTATAGAGGCCCAGGAGTATTCCATATACAAGCTTGACTATAAACATTAACCAAGTTTTAGTACAAACCTTAACCAAGGAGAAATAACCGAGTAATTCAAGGTTAAATGTAGGTGAAGGTAAAATATAGGTCAGGGGTTATTGATGTACATCTCTATGAGAAACAGTTATCCAAGTATGGTGTCTGTATGCACAATAGTATTCCATCTACAAGCTTGACTAAAAACCTTAACCAAGGTTGACTAAAAACCTTCACCAAGAGGAATTAACTAAGTAATTCAAGGTTAAATGTAGGTCAATGTCAAATATAGGTCAGGGGTTGTTGATGTACATCACTAGGAGATGAAGTTGTCCAAGTATGGTTGGTGTAGAGCCAGGAGTATTCCATCTACAAGCTTGACTAAAAACCTTAACCAAGGGGAATTAACGAAGTAATTCAAGAGGAAATGTAGGTCAAGGTCAAATACAGATCAGCGTTATTGATGTACATCCCTATGATAAAAGGTTGTCCAAGTATGGTGTCTGTATGCACACTAGTATTCCATGTACAAGCTTGACTAAAAACCTTAACCAAGGTTGACTAAAAACCTTAACCAAGGTGAATTAACTAAGTAATTCAAGGTTAAATGTAGGTCAAGGTCAAATATAGGTCATGGGTTGTTGATGTACATCACTAGGAGATGAAATTGTCCAAGTATGGTGGGCGTAGAGCCAGGAGTATTCCATATACAAGCTTGAATAAAAACCTTAACTAAGGGGAATTAACTACGTAATTCAAGAGGAAATGTAGATATAGATCAGGGGTTATTGATGTACATCCCCATGAGAAAAGGTTGTCCAAGTATGGTGTCTGTATGCACAATAGTATTGCATGTACAAGCTTGACTAAAAACCTTAGCAAAGGTTGACTAAAAACATTAACCAAGTTTTAGTAAAAACCTTAACCAAGGGGAATAACTAAGTAATTCAAGGTTAAATGTAGGTGAAGGTAAAATATAGGTCAGGGGTTATTGATGTACATCCCTATGAGAAAAAGATATCCAAGTATAGTGTCTGTATGCACAATAGTATTCCAGCTACAAGCTTGACTAAAAACCTTAACCAAGGTTGACTAAAAACCTTCACCAAGGGGAATTAACTAAGTAATTCAAGGTTAAATGTAGGTCAATGTCAAATATAGGTCAGGGGTTGTTGATGTACATCACTAGGAGATGAAGTTGTCCAAGTATGGTTGGTGTAGGGCCAGGAGTATTCCATCTACAAGCTTGACTAAAAACCTTAACCAAGGGGAATTAACGAAGTAATTCAAGAGGAAATGTAGGTCAAGGTCAAATACAGATCAGCGTTTTTGATGTACATCCCTATGATAAAAGGTTGTCCAAGTATGGTGTCTGTATGCACACTAGTATTCCATGTACAAGCTTGACTAAAAACCTTAACCAAGGTTGACTAAAAACCTTAACCAAGGGGAATTAACTAAGTAATTCAAGGTTAAATGTAGGTCAAGGTCAAATATAGGTCAGGGGTTGTTGATGTACATCACTAGGAGATGAAGTTGTCCAAGTATGGTGGGCATAGAGCCAGGAGTATTCCATATACAAGCTTGACTAAAAACCTTAACCAAGGGGAATTAATTACGTAATTCAAGAGGAAATGTAGGTGAAGGTCAAATATAGATCAGGGGTTATTGATGTACATCTCCATGAGAAAAGGTTGTCCAAGTATGGTGTCTGTATGCACAATAGTACTGCATGTACAAGCTTGACTACAAACCTTAGCCAAGGTTGATTAAAAACCTTAACCAAGGGGAATTAACTAAGTAATTCAAGAGGAAATGTAGGTCAAGGTGAAATATAGATCCGGGGTTATTGATGTACATCACTAGGAGATGAAGTTGTCCAAGTATGGTGGGTGTAGGGCCAGTAGTATTCCATATACAAGCTTGACTAAAAATCAAGGCGTGACGTGACGGTGACGGTGACGGCGACACCGATGCCGGGGTGTCTACATAAGCTCTAACTATTCTTCGAATAGTCGAGCTAAACACACATGCAAATGTAATGAGCCGTCTCATTTGGATCTGCAGTATTTGTCACTAGTATTCACATCTAAAAAACACATGCAAATGTAATGAGCCGTCTCATTTGGATCTGCAGCATTTGTCACAAGTATTCACATCTAAAACAAGAGGGCCATGATGGCCCTAATTCGCTCACCTGACTCCATGAACACCAGAGGAGAATGTGACATTGAGTTCATATGTGTTTTAAAAATATTGTGCTATTTTTAGATGGCGGTCATCTTGGATTAAGCGATGACTCTCATTTTACCAAATCTGAATATGCTTCACCCAAGGATCTTAACTAACTGTGAAGTTCCATGAGGTTCCTGAGAAAAAGACGTTCAGAATCTCGAATAAATGAACCTTTTGGCGGCCATCATGGATGACATAATCATCCGATTCCGACAAATATTGCACCAGAGCAATCGCATCATCGATACCTTCAATTTGATATATGACATGAGCATATTCGGTCAAAAATAAACTTTACCCCAATTTAACCCCACGGGCCACGCCCATTTTTGACCCCGGGGTCACTATTTTAACACCTTTGAAAGAGCATTCTACATCGATCAGTCCTACCAAGTTTCGTCGAAATCTGGCTGGCGGTTCATGAGAAGAAGATTTTTTAAGAATTTATGCTATTTTTAGACGGCGCCCATCTTGGATTAGCGACGACCTATGTTTTAACAAATCTGAAAAGGCTTCACCCATGGACCATAGCTGTGAAGTTTGGCCACAATGGGCCAAGCGGTTCGTGTGAAGAAGAATTTTGAAATCTCTAATAAAATAACCTTTTGACCTTTCGGCGGCCATCTTGGATGACAGGACCATCCAATTTCGAAATAAAATGTACCAGAGCGATCGCCTTTTTGATACCTTCAATTTGATATAGACATGACCATATTCGGTCAAAAATAAAATTTGACCCCACGGGCCACGCCCATTTTTTACCACGGGGTCACCATTTTCACAACTTTGAAATAGCGTTCTACATCGATCATTCCTACCAAGTTTTCTCGAAATCCGGCTAGTGGTTCATGAGAAAAAGATTTTTTAAGAATTTATGCTATTTTTAGACGGCGGCCATCTTGGATTAGCGATAACCACCATTTTAACAATAGGCCCAATGGTTACCGAGGAGAAGACGTTTGAAAATGTTGACGGACGGATGGACAACGGACGGACACATTGCGGTAACAATAGCTCACATGAGCTTCGCTCAGGTGAGCTAAAAACATATGCAAATGTAATGAGCCGTCGTAACGAGCCGGCTCATTTGGATCTGCAGTATTTGTCACAAGTATTCACATCTAAAACAAGAGTTCCGAAGGTCACAATATACGCCTGTCGAGGCAAGGCCAGTCAACAAGGGGAGATAACTCACTGAAAATCAATAGGCTTCTTCATCTTGTCGTGATAAACATGTATACCGAATTTGGTTACGATGGCTGAAGTTATTGCGTTAACAAGCATACAGAGTGAGAAAATTAAAAATTGCCGCCAAGGGGAGATAAGTCATCAAAATCAATAGGCTTCTTCATCCTGCCGTGATAAACATGTATACCAAATTTGGTTACGATCGGTGAAGTAGAACTTGAGTAATTACGTGGACAAGGATACAGAGTGCGAAAATTAAAAATGGCCACCAATAGGCTTCTTTGTCTTGCCGTGATAAACATGTATACCGAATTTGGTTATGATTGGTGAACTAGAACTTGAGTTATTGCGTGGACAAGGATACAGAGTGAGAAAATTAAAAATGGCCGCCAAGGGGAAATAAGTCAAAATCAATAGGGTTCTTCGTCTTGCCGTGTTAAACATGTATACCGAATTTGGTTACAATCCGTCAAGTAGACTCTAGTTATTGCGTGGACAAGCTGTGCCCGCCCGCGTATAAAAACATATGTAATAATAATGAGCCGTCTCATTCGCCAAATAGCAGGTAGCCCCCAATGAGGAGCCAAATATGATAGGTATGTGGTCATGTAATATATATGATAGTACCGGTACTATGTTAGCTTAAAGCCCCTATATGGCTCAAGTTGTCCAATTTGGCCTCCTATTGGGTTTTCCCACACATAAATCCAACAGGTTTCTATTTACAAACACTTCGAAACAATTTGCATTCATTTTGGTACAAAAATGAGTTTGTAGTCGATGAAAATATCAATATTTGTTGATAAACAAACAGCATATGCGTGTTTCAAAGCCCGATCGATTTTCCGATAGACGCTCGGGTCAACTCCTCAACTACCCGATTTGCGGCCGATGAATTCTGATAGCCGGAGTTTATCGACTTGCTTCCGACCCGAAGCCGTTGGGTTACGGAAATGAAATTGTCAATATTGACATTTTGCACTGAGTGGTACACAAAATAAGTTTTTGTTGTCTTCACATTGCGATTAAGATGTAAATCTCAAGACATCAGATGTATCTATTAGGCAGTATATGTTAGTTTTGTGTACTAAATCAGTTGCCAAACATGTTTTTGTGTTTGAAAAAAATCGGAAAATTGTAATACTGAGCCGTTCAGGGCCTTTAATAAGTTTGTTTGTTTGTTTATTAGTGTTTAACGGCCTATCAACAGCTAAGGTCATGTAAGGCCGGGCAAACGGGATCGATCCCATGTTAACACTATGCATTGGGGGGATATCCCAAAATCAGAACGGAATATTTACATCGAGAAAAAATATATTCAGCCCTGAAATTAGAATAACCTGACCTGGTGTCAGGTCCATACCACACAAAGTCACTTGGCCCCTTCCCCTAAAATAGGATTACGAATAATCGTAATACTCACATAAGGGGTATAACCAGATTCAACTGTCACATACAAAATGACAAAGACGGTCACATACAAAATGACAAAGACGTATGTGAGGGCCAAACCAGGTCTCCAGTCGGGATTCTGGTAAGGATGAACCCCGATCGTTAAATTACTCATCGCGTGCTCCCACCTGCCACCCACTCGCTTAATAAGATATTTCATGTTTTCTATATACAATTGCATGATGTGGGGATTGGTGGGTCAGAGGGATGGAGTGGGGTTATTGAGTATTTCAGATAACTGATACAGGAAGGACAAGACAAGTTACAGCATAATGATGATCTTTCTGCAATTTTAGGTAATAGTCAATCAACTAATCTGGTAATAGTGTATAAACCTTCAATTAAGTGGATAAACCTACCTACTGACTACAAATTGATTTGAAGCCAAATCCACCAAATTCCGTGCGATTTCATTGGTTAAAGGCCCTGAACGGCTCAGTATTACAATTGTCCGATTTTTTCAAACACAAAAACATGTTTGGCAACTGATTTAGTACACAAAACTAACATATACTGCCTAATAGATACATCTCAAGTCTTGAGATTTACATCTTAATCGCAATGTGAAGACAACAAAAACTTGTTTTGTGTACCACCCAGTGCAAAATGTCAATATTGACAATTTCATTTCCGTAACCCAACGGCTTCGTCTCAGAAGTGAGTCGATAAACTCCGGCTATCGGAATTTATCGGCCGCGAATCGGGTAGTTGAGGAGTTGACCCGAGCGTCTATCGGAAAATCGATCGGGCTTTGAAACACGCACCTGCTGTTTGTTTATCAACAAATGTTGATATTTTCATCGACTACAAACTCATTTTTGTACCAAAATGAATGCAAACAGTTTCAAAGTGTGTGTAAATAGAAACCTGTTGGATGTATGTGTGGGAAAACCCAATAGGAGGCCAAATTCTGCAACTTGAGCCGTATAGGGGCTTTAAAACTGCATTACAAGTCACAAACTCCACATCAGATACATTTTAAATAAAACAACATACAGTGTCTGGAATCCACCTCTACAGTTATAAAACTTGGCCAAAGTTTCTCTCAGATGGCAATAGGTCTTTCTTCTCTCAGCTTTCGATCACAACTGACCACCCAGCTATGGCCAGTGAGATACCCACATAATACCCTAATTCCCTTTAAACAGAACTGACCCTTTGTTGTGATAATCAATCAATATGAACAATATAACTCACCTGTAAAATGCATACATGTACCTCACACCTATCCAGCCACTTAAATTACAATCTATTAGTGAGGCGAGAGATTACATTATTTTGCACGACACACCTTTTCATCGTGACCTAAGCATGTGTGAAGTTTCATGAAAATATTCAAAAAGGTATTTGAGTTATGCTCCGGACACCAAATCAGAGTGAAAAAATGAAAGAAGATCATCCAGACAATCCTAAATTTGCACTTACGAACATTTTAGTCGTACGAAGTTCAGTGAAATGGGCCCCGGATAGATATCTATATATTGCTTGTTAGAAGCATGATGGGGGTTCATTGGTTCATTGGATGGGGTCACATGGTTTTTAAACGTTTCAGAACAACTTTTTTCCAACGTGACGTAATCTGTCCTATAAAGTAGATTTTCTTTAAAATATAGCACACCAGAGATGATGACTTGTGTTTTATGGGTACTCTACAAAGAATGCAGAATCAAGAAGAATCGAGTCCTGTTTATTTCTTACATTAACATATGCTCTATTTTTTATTTACATTGACCGTAATCATTTCTCTGCCAAATGACAGAATTATGAGATTAAAGTAAACTGTACAATAAATGGCAACCAGTTCCGCATTTGCTGCGCTATATTTCATAAAAATCTGTCATTCCGTTAGAAAGATATGAAAGGAAATCTACTGTACACACATGACGTTTGGAAACCACATGATCCCAAATAGTAGAGACGAGCTACTATATAAAAATGAGAGTTCGTTACCATGCTTGTGAAAGTTACTTTTTCAACAGTTTCCTATAGGTTTTGACCTCAGGAACAAGAATCCGAAGGTGCCCCAAAATCTGACCTCGTCAAAGGTCATTTTTCGTGACCTTGAAAGGTCATGAGAGGTCAAATTTTGGCAAAATACTAACTTTTTAACGGAATGTTGTAGAAAGCTAATGTTGGTGTCAAATGAAAGTACTAGACATGCCAAGTATTTTTTATTATTTGACCAATTGTATATGGTCAATAGTTTGACCTCTAGAGGTCAATAGAGGTCAAATATACACTATAAATGGTGAAATCGGGTCAAAAACTGACTTCTTAACGCAGCGGAGTGTCATAGGCAGCTGATATTAGTGTCAAATGAAAGCACGGAACATGCCAAGCAACTTTTATTTGCAATACAATTAATAGACTCGATAGTGTGACATCTGGAGGTCAATAAAGGTACAACTAGAAGTTTCGAAAAACACATACAGCACTGATACAAAATGTGTAGTCCGAAAATCAGTATTAAAGTTTTCTTCTATACAATATATGTATGCAGTGTTGTGTGATGGAAAAATAAACGACAAATACCATGAACAGAATGCACAGAATCAGCACTGTTTAAATCACTGGCTTAAATGCGCATCCGCGCAGTCTGATCAGGTCCTACACTTCTCATTTAGTAAAACATAATTATATAATTACATTAATGTCGTTATATCTGATATAGGTCTACATGGCTGACATCCTAGAACCATAGAATCCAGGTTCTGTACCGCATTAGAAAGTGAGACTACATGTAGCTGCGTTTATTATTTGCAGCTAAAGCAGCATCTACTGTTATTTTGGCGAAAATAACGATAGCGTTGTTAATGAGATTAAATATACAAGTTTACATTAGGCATTTAGCAGACTGCGCTTTCAGCAACAGTCTGAGACTGCGCTTTCAGCAACAGTCTGAGACTGCGCTTTCAGCAACAGTCTGCGTCTATCTATTGAATATCGTCAGTTCTATCAATGTTTTGACTTTTCAATATTAAGATCCATAATATACATGTATTGTGTTTAACCGACAGGTTGTTAATTGTATTTGACATTGCTCCGCTTTCCGTCACGATTATGGACTGGACTCTCTGTGCCATTTGCCAAAAAACAACTGAAGAGAAACTGAATTGTCCACTGTCGAGTAAACATTCAGGGCAAAAAGCGGTGTACTCAGAATTTTTGGATAGGGCTCGCAGGTTCAAAGAGTTAAATTTGATGACGATTGAATTTGATGTCGAAAATGCAAATCATGTGGTATGTGAGGAAAACAGTGCATCATGGCATCATTCATGCACAAAATTGTTTTCCGAATATAGGCTTCAGTAGTACAACATCTGCTTTTGAGAAAACAAAATGTGTATTTTGTCAAGAAGATCTAACAACATAAGTGCGCAAAACTGGATGATAAGATGAAACGAATGGCACACAAACTGGAAGATGATCGTCTGATCGGGCTGTTTGAGCAAGGTGACGTCGTTGCCTTGGATATACAGTACCATCGTGACTGCTTAACTGCATACGAACGGGCATATACTAGGAAGATATCGCCTGCACGAGTTGAGTTTTCAACAACTGATTTAACAAAGGAGGAAATCATGAGTAAAATAGAGGATGACATAGCGAGTGGGGTCACTGTTTTCTCGATGCATGATTTAATAAATGATTACCAGACTCTGCTCGGCGACACTGTATCTACTGTCATCCACACACGCCTGAAACATGACATTCTCATACGTTTTCCAGATTTCCAAGAGCAGTTAGGATCTCGACGTTGCATTTATTTGATAGCCTCCAAAGAAATGCGTAAAATTGTATCCGATAATATTTCTGACACTGATCGCCAAGCCTCAATACTTGTGAAGGCTGCAATGATTTGTAGACGGGCAGTATCTTCAACAAGACCTTATAATAAATTTAATGGGAGCTTACATCCAAGTCATGAGATAGTTCCCCCACAAATGGCACAGCTGGTGCGCCTCCTCCTCTATGGATACCAAACAAATGCTGATAATCCCATTTCAAACCCAGAGAAATCTATTTCCGAACTTATTGTCTATAACATGGATAATTTGACAAGCCATGGAATGCGGGAAACCCTATTTCCTTTATACGTTGGCATCTGGTTACACAGTCAGACCCATAGTAAGAAGCTTATCAAATGCATGAGTGAGATGGGGATATCTGTTTCATTCGACGGAGTTCTCGCAATAGAGAAATGATTGGCAGAGATAGTGGCCAATCAGGCTCGAATAGATGGCGTTGTTTGCCCACAAAACATGCAGAAGCAGCTGTTTACTGTAGGTGCACTGGACAACCTCGATCACAACCCGACGTCGCGCACTGCCAAAACGTCGTTTCATGGAACCGGTATCTCTGTGTTCCAACAACGGACAGTGAATACCCGTGGGATACCACGAGATACACTCGCCTACAACGACGTGTGCAAGAGCACGTCACAGCAACTGCCCGACAGATACACTGTAGTTCCACCATTGACACGGTCGCTGGTAACGGATGTTCCACCTGCGCGTGAAAAGGGTGAGTCTCTCCCCGAAGTTATACACAGAGAGGTGCTGGTGGAAACAGAGTGGAAGAACCACGTATTGCAGTTACTGCGAGATGACACTGATGCTGAGCCTCAAATGAAAGCTATGTGTTCATCTTACCACGCGTCTCGAACACTGAATACACCTTTGTCACTACCAGCTGCTACATGTATGTTGCCTTTGTTTTACGAGTCGTCCTCAAATCCTGGTATGGTGAAACATGGCATGGAGATTGTCAGTCAAGTAGTCCAGTTCTTGAATCCTGGCCAGATTCCCGTTATGGATGTTGACCAACCTCTTTATGCTATTGCCAAAAAGCTTCAGTGGACATATCCAGACGAACTTGGTGAAGAGAAATTTGTTGTTCTCATGGGAGGTATACATATTGAAATGACACTGTGGCATACACTTGTAGACCTTCTTCACGACAGCGGATGGGTCGAGACCGACATTTTGACTGTATCCCCCCCCCCCTCCAATAGGTCACACTGTCACATTTTTCATTGTACTCGCGGTATAAAAGCTTGATTGCTTCAGCGTTTTCATTTGACACTAATATTAGCTTGCTATGACACTCCATTTATAAATTGGATTTTACCCCTATTTCACCATTTTCAACATATATATTGACCTCTATTGACCTCTAGAGGTCAAAATATTGAACATATCAAATTGGGCAAGGAATAAAAGTTGCTTGGATTATCATCAAGTGCTTTCATTTGACACTAATATTAGCTTTCAAAGATTTTCCGTTGAGAAATTATTTGTTACCCCTAATTGTCCCTTTATTGCCTATACATTGACCTCTATTGACCTCTAGAGGTCAACATATAAAACATATCAAATTAGCCGAAGAATAAAAGTTGCTTGGATTATCAAATTCTTTCATTTGTCACCAATATTAACTTCCTATCACCTTCCGTTAAGAAATTGCGTTTTCACCCATATTTGTCCATTTTTAGCCTATATATTGACCTCTATTGACCTCTATTGACCTCTAGAGGTCAAACTATCGAACATATGCAATTGACCAAAGAATAAAAGTTGCTTGGATTGTCC
>CM055265.1:23323595-23358483 GCA_029237695.1 Conchocele bisecta | reverse complement strand
GGAATCATGATTTGCTGGTTTGGCCCTCGGGTACGTTTTTATCTTTGGCACTTTTGTTACCTGGGAGTTGAATTGGGTTATTGCCCATTATAAAAGTAGTAATATTATTACTGATCCTACTGATTTTGGGAGGAGGCCAATTAAGTGATTCTGGTGTGGCGAGGACCTGGCATCAGCTCAAGATTATTCTGATTTCAGGGCTGAATATATAGTTTTTTTTATTGTAAATATCAGTTCTGATTTTTGGGGACTTTCCCCCCATTTGTACATGTACTTGAACATGTATAATTATCACATCTTTGACACATTTCCAGGTGTTGTTTCTGTATTAACACAGCTGGTGTGCAAGGTATGTGCATGAGGATGTGATAAATAAGTTAGATCACGTTTGTCCGCATGTACGAGCGATAATTATCTCCTCGTACATGCGGACGAACCGTGACCTAACTTATATTTATGTACTTGTACAGCTAATATATGGGATTTAGTACTAAACCCATTGACCCGGCCTTAAATGACCTTAGCTGTTGATAGGCAGTTAAACCCCAACAAACAAACAAACAAAAATCTAAGCTCCATTCAACTATTGTAGGTTTCTCTGGAGACAACTGTGAGAATGATGACGTAAATGGCTGCGATTCCGGTTACTGTTCCACGTCCGCGATGTGCCAGGATCTTCCCGGTGACTTCAAATGTCTCTGTCTCTTGGATAGCTTCTTTCAAAATGACAGGTATACAAGGCCGTGTTAACCCTTTGAACTCGACAGCTCGCTATAGTGGGATTTGCAAACAGTTCAGATCCAGATGAGTCGGCTTGTGACGAGCCTTCTCATGATCTGCACTTTTTGCAAGCAATTTCCATTTTTTGAGAACAAAAACACTCGCGGTTTCATAAATGGACTAGTTTGAAAATAATTTTGTAACGGTTGGATTGGTTGCAAATTTAACATATTAACATCAATTCCAGTTAAGTAGGGGGGAATGGTTAAACCTGCACTCCGTGGATCATGCAGGCCAAACCAAACAAGTACCATATTCTGCCGAGTATTAGATGCACTTTTTTTACCCAGATTTTCATCCCAAAAAGCCCCTGTGTCCTATACATACGTTTGGATACAAAATAATTTTTTCCACCCCGAAATATCGGAAAAAAAATCATAAAATAAAGATTTGTTTCGATATTTGTTGTTGTTAGTCTTTGCGGTAACATCTGCTTGAAATTGGAAAAGTAGCTTCGGATTTGTATTCTAAACAGTTCGCGCCTTACTCGTTTCGACCACAGGCATTCGGCGTGTTTCGGCTTTCATCGGTATAACTTCATATATATATATATATGAGTTCTACGGACGAAAGCCGAAACACGCTGAATGCTTGTGGTTCGACGCTGTGTCACATTCGGTCGACATTTTCTCTGCCGAATCACAATCTGGCCTCTATCATTTGAATTATCTTTTGAAAACATTTACCTGGCCCATATCGGTCGGTGTCATTTATTTGCATGACTCCATTAACGGTAAATCCCAAATGCATAATGCAATTCCACACAAGTTATAAAACTCCATCATTAGGTCGAAACTGTGTGTTTATATACGATGCTAATTCGTCCAAAGTGGCAAGTCTAAGTCAGCTGGCCGACATCAAACACACGTGTCAAGCCATATCAAATATCAATACACGCGGTTGCTGACGTCAGTTTCGTATTCATCACTAGACTGGTACCCTGTCTGATGCGTGCCTAGTGAAACAATACTACCGGGAACCAGTCTATTTATGACGCGGCAAACGTGTAAACTTATGTGAATTGGGTCTCTTCTATCTCTGACAAGTCCCGGCTTATTGCATTAGCGGCCAGACTAGGCAGTGGATTCGCGTAGTCTGCACATGGTTTACAATGTTCGCCAATCTCTAATTAAAAACATCATAATTATGTCTGGCTGCTTTCAGCGTCATTTCGGCTGCACTGCTCTGAAATGTCTATCAACATTCAGCGTCATTTACGGAAGATACGACTGATTTTGAAATATTACACAGGCGAGATTTGTGTGTTTCTTTGTGCAAAAAATCGATAACACCCAGCTGTGTCAACTAACAGGTGTTTATCGTTTGACATCATTCAGCACGAAGCAGTAAACTGTGTGACCTTTAGGCTATGCTTTGAAATTGCTCTGATTGGTCAACACGCCTTTTGATGTGCCGCAGACGTCGCGTCATGGGGCAATCGGTAACCCAGTTCATGCTGAGGATACGGTTATGTTTGCCTACATATTTTCCTTCTATGCACTCAGAAGTATATGCCGCGACCACCATCGAGACGGTTCAAATGAGTGGTCACAACATATACTTTCATTGAGTAATAACAATATTTTTCGTAAATGGTGCTGAAAAGAGATAATACATACCGCAATCAATAATTAACAATATTATACCACTTTCGGCAGCAATATGTTCACAAATATAACACGATTTCTGGCAATAGTCTGTTACAAATTTAACACGATTTTGATATACAAATAGGCAAACAAATCGGGAGACAAGGTACAACCGTGTACTTACCGAGCATGTGTTATAGTGTAGGGTTCACAGTGTAATTGAAGATACTAGAAAACGGTGAAATACGGACGTGGGAATCACGGACATAGAGTCGGGAAATTACGGACATAGCAAACTATGATTAGGGGAAAAATACAGACAAAAATAAAACGTCCAGGTACGAATAAAAATAAAAACAGTGCGGGGAATAATAACAACAATCAATTTGGGAATATGGATTTTTTTTTTTTTTTTTTTTTTGGAAAATTGGATGCGTCTTATAATCTCATGTAGACATTTTCCCCAGATTTTGGACTGAAAAATAGGGGGTGCGTCTTATACACTCTTGCGACCTATACACGGCAGAATAGGGTACATAATTATCTACTTATTCAACCCCTTTTAAAAATATAAAATGCCCGTTGTCTACATATTATTGCAAATTAATATTTCAATCCATTCCAATGACGCGTGTCATTGTAGATCGGCAAATGAGGTAAGACATTATTCAGTTATTTAAGTCTTTAAATGTGTCACCTGAATTGATTGTTTGTCAACATATTTTAAAGTATGATCATTGGAGATCACAAAATAAAGAGATTAAATAGTTGTTTCCGTTATTCCATTAAGGAAACGCGGTTATCACGCTGATCCCAAGAGTGGCAATTCAGGTTTGACATAAACAACATAATACGGGTTTAACACTTGCACCCCTGTAAAGCTGGATTTGACTCTTCCTGGTAATTTTCAGACTACTTCATTGCTTTCAAAGGGGGTTATTTTGTACAAAATCTTAAAACAGCCACAGTGTTTTTCATGGACAGTGCAGGTTCTGATACCCAATTGATTTTCACAAAATTAATGCCTTTAATAAACACCCAGTGCGTACTTCTGACAACAAAATCTGAGCTAAATGTCTAACTAGATTTTTTTCCTTCAAGTATTTCGATGGCAAATTTCTTGATAATGGGGGGAAAAACTTTCGCTTTCAAATGCGGAAGTGAAATTCCACTGTTTCCAGTGTCACAGTAATTTCCTCATCAGCAGTAGCTATTTGCACGGATGCTGGGCGATCTGAATTGACAGAAACGATATTTTTTGGCCGGATTGTTGGCAGAAATTTCCAATAAATACCTATAAATATGGCTTGTTCTGGACGTGGATGTGGGCCAAAAATAATCACACTGATTTGGGGCGAAACGTCCACGGTCCAAAACGTCTGTATGTAAATCTGATTACCATTAATGATAGACGCTGATTAAAATATTATACATGTATTACCAGTATTTCAACCATTTTACCGCCTTTACTGAACATATAATTTATTAAAAGCAACCATAATGACCAAAAGTGGGCCAAAACATCTGTTTCCGAATTGTCCATAAACTGACAGACAGCACAATCAATTATGGTAGACGTTGAGAGTAACGTTAATTTTGTTAATAATTACTCGCCTTTATCTGCAGTATGTGACCCAAGAACTGACCTCTGTACGTCTACCCATGTATAAACGGTGGCGAGTGTAAATCGTTCGGCTCAATCCGCTGGCAGTGCACGTGTCCTGATGGATTCCTGGGCCGTCAGTGTGAAGAAGACCGTAGTACGTAATATTGCTGTCATTTTCTAGTTTTTTCTGCTCACACACTTTAACATGGAATTTATTGGAATATATTGAGGCATTAGTACTTTTTTTATACGTCGCTTTTAAAAATAACGGGAAACATAATATTATTATGTTTTACCATCCTGTGGCAGGCGACACATCATTGTCCGGAGCATAAATCCTATACCGCTTGGAATGTCTTCAGGGTACTTCACAGGTGTGTTGATATCAATTCGGTGAACACACCTATTGAAGGGAGGCGAGGTTCATCCTCCCATGGTCAAGGTTACCAGTGCTAAAAATAGATTGATTAATTTCACAATTGTACAGCATAATATTATTTTGTTACCTGAAAAATGTGTTCACTAGTTGTTTATGTGGAACCGACGCACACTTGTGTATTAATTGCTGCTATTCAACATATACAACATGTACAATGGAATATCCTCTATTTATGTACATTTAGTGCAATTCATCTTTCTATTGTTATTGTATCCCCCCCCCCCCCACCCAGATGTGTTTCCTGTCAATCCAAAATTTTATTATTCTTTGGAATATTTTGATGATATTTCACACTTGCTTAAACCATGACCCAAGGTGTGTCTCATGCAAGACATAGAGGATATTTCATCGTACATTTTGAATAGTGGGAAATAATACATGAGTGTGCGTCGGCTTCCGCGTAAGCAACGAGTGAGCGTAGCGAACAAGTTGCTTGCACGGACGCCGACGGACACGAGTTTATTATTTCCACTATTCAAACATGTACGATGGAATAATCTATTTATTACACTTCCACGGTGGATATATATGCACATTTAGTCTATTTTTGAGATAATAATCAATGAATTGTGATGTGCTCATGAATAGTTATACAATGACGTGTTTTCCCGCGTTTTGACGTTAGTTGTGTCGTGTAAACTTTCTGAAATCCAAATTACGCAGCTGTTTCTATGAGCCAGATATATTTGAGTGCATGTTTGGAATGTACGTGTTCAATCACATTAACATTAACTTTATTTTAATTGTAATACAAATTAAACATTTTGCATGGTAGCTCGTGGTTTCCAAGAAAACAGGCGCGCAATTACGGGTGTTCTCTTCACGGTGTATTAATTGTAAGGAGTTGTTTATGGGTTTTCTCTCACAGCGAAACCCAAATAATTTGCAAGAGTGTAATAAAGATAACTCTCACCTTACTAACATATTAGTTATCTCCCTTTATTTTTTTAGTGGCTGCCTGTGGGCGGGGAGGGGGCTACACATGCGCTGGTGGACAAGCGTTCATTTCTAGTGTTAATTGTGTAATCCTATGGAACACCCTACCTAATCTATCTTATAGATGTGTGCCAGGAAAACATGAATGCTTGTCTAAATGGCGGTACGTGCGTGGACAGACACACCGACTCGTCGTATGACTGTGAGTGTCTCCCAGGATTCTCGGGCAGACACTGTGAGGTACTAGCCGACTTCTGTAGACTGCGACCCTGCACTGGTGGCATCTGTATCAACGACTATCTCACCGGTGGACCGGAGTGCGTTTGTGAAGGGCAAAATGAACAAAGTAAGTTGAGAATCCAGTACATGATTCAGTAGACGATTTCAACAAAATTACTGAGCATACTTATCTTGATAAGTATACTTTGATGGAGTAATAATTTATTATTCCCCAAATGTATTATTATGCCACCGCAACGATAGTTGTCAGTGGCATGTAGTGTTTACCCCGGTCCGGTCCGGCCCGCCCGCCCGCCCGTCTACAGTTTTTGGCCGATTCTCCTCATATTCAGTATACAGTCCTACCATCAAGTACAGGAGTGCGTAACGTAAAAAGGTTCGCTGTCCCACCGAGCCTTCCGCAGTTATGCCCCTTTTTCGACTGAAAATTTTATTTTTGTCGTTGTCCGGCGAACTACTTCTACAGTTTTTGGCCGATTCACTTCATTTTCAGTATACATCCCAACCATGAAGTGCAGGAGTATGTAACATACTTTTTTTCGCTGTCCCACCAATCCATCCGCAGTTATTCCCTTTTTATACGACCGTTTTTAAAAAACGGTATGTATTATGTTTTACCGCACGGCGGGCGGGCGGGCGCGCGGGCGCGCGGGCGGCTAAAGAAAAAGCGCATAGTTCATGTACACAACTCCTCCAAAACCGTTCAGTCGATCGATCTGAAACTATGCACACGTCTTCTACACATATTGAAGATGTGTACCTTGGTGTTGTTATGGCGAAAAAATATTTTTTAACAAAAATATCGCCTTTTTAACTTAGCCATTTTTTCTTCATTTTTCTATACATTTCTATATACGGTACAGAGTTTGTGTACACAACTCCTCCGAAACCTTTCAGTCGATCGATCTGAAACTATGCACACGTCTTCTACACATATTGAAGATGTGCACCTTGGTGTTGTTATGGCGAAAAAATATTTTTTAACAAAAATATCCCCTTTTTAACTTAGCCATTATTTTCTACATTTTTCTATACAATTCTATATACGGTACAGAGTTTGTGTACACAACTCCTCCGAAACCGTTCAGTAGATCGTTCTGAAACTATACACACGTCTTCTACACATATTGAAGATGTGCACCTTGCTGTTTTTATAGTGCAGGAACCAGAGGTCCATTTTGCAAATTCTGTTTGCACATTAGTGTATATACCTAAAACCTATATGAATGGGTAGGGGGATACTCTGGGGATATGGAATGCCCGGTTTTAGTTGTGGATATGTGTGCATTACCGATTTATGGCCAATTATATAGGTCCGGGTGTCGATGCGATTTGCGACATTTTAAAAATCATTAAAATACACATATAGACGCTAATATATGTCACAGTAACGATTATTGGTATCATATTGACGGCAATCACCCCACTGCATGCATCCCAGTGTATTAAATATCACTATCTAAACTTTCCACTCTTTCAGATAAATAAAACAGCCAAAATCACACCAACATTCATTTCGGGTTAGCTTCTGCGGACTCTTAATCGGGTCCATAACTCCAAAAGTAGAACACCACAGCCATGTTTGATATATCAAAATCATCTCCAATCATTAGCCTTGAAAATAATACCAAACATTCATACAATAACCCCCTGGGAATCGAAGAAGTTAAATAGAGGAATACATGCTAAGGGAGGCAATGAGCATGACTAACATTAAAGTAACAATACAACCATAAAAAAACCATGGCGCGGGTACAGCGATGGTCACAGATCCTTCAATATGGCAAACAAACGCACGCCATAACCAGCGGTGTACAGTCCCCGAGCAAAACAGTAACCACAAAAAAAAACAAGAAAATACCACAAAATGCAACAGAGGCACCACAAAAAATGAATCGCTAAGAAAACAACGGTCCTATTAGTAGAAATGAGGAAACACAAACACATCACAATAAGACGTTGGTAGCAATTACATCTTATTACATCAATCACTGTTGTGGTGTGCCATTGTTTATAGTGAACTCTGATGAAATTAAATTGAAACACAGGTGATATTATTATCGTGATAATCAAACTAAAAAGGACTTGTAATAACGCTATGGTTCAAAATTTGCTCTAGTCATCCTCGGACTCGTCTTCATCCTGCAAATGACGGCTGTTGAGGCACTGTTGTTGGCAACACATGCTGCGCTACATGACAGCTTGTATTTTCTGCATGTACATCGAGACGTTCCACATTTGGTCCTACAGCCGCATGTCAACAGTTCTGTACATGCTGAGGGTACAGCTGCTAGCGTCATCAGTTGTGGACGCAAGATCGTTGCCTCATCGAATTCCCATCCACTGTCCTCTGGTTGTGGAAGAGTTGGTTTGGCCACTGCAGCCGTGATCCACACCATGGCTTGGAAGTTACAACGTTGAATGTGCAGCTTCAAGGAATCCTGAGTGGGTGGGAGTCTTTCTGGGTCACTGATGCGATGGAACAAATCTACACGAAGGCAATTGATAGAAGTAGTTGTTGCTGTGGGACTATACATCTTTATGACAAAGATCTCGATATTTGTTGTGTCCAGGCCAAGATGACGCCCAAGATCCTTGAGTAGCTGAGGGTACTTTATGTAAGTGTTCCAGGCAGTACGCTTGCCATGACCAGAAAACTGACTGGTGGAGTGATCCCGTTAGAGATGATGAAACCCCAGAATATTGGTGACAACTTCTGGCTCTAAGCTTGAACGCACAGTACTCACAGGGATGAACTGCTTCGCTTTGGCTGTACCACTACTCATCCAGACTTCTTGTGCAGTATCATGGTACAGTAGGAGCAGGAGGATGTCTGTGTCTCTGGCACAGACAACCACTCTGTGAAAGTTCTGTGCATTAGCATCTGCAGCATGTAGAACGATTTTGGTGTCAGCTTCTTCGTGGGTAGAGTTTAGATGTTCCACATTGCGTCCAGTAGAAGAGGCTGCAGGGAATTCATCTCCCCCTGACACTACAACTTTGTGATGTTATGGTAGGTTGTGTGCCTTCAGTAGCAGTTGATCCCGCAAGAAATTAATAAGGTTCACTTTGTTCTCTTCCATTGATATGAAGGACAGTCAGACAGAAGGTAGTGGCACATCACGCCCGTCTATGATTCGATGTATCTTTCGTCGTTTCGTCTTTCTGTGAACCCTGTTCTGGCCCTTGATAGACGTTTTCCGATAGTCATCGAAGACGACGTCCAATCGTGTCTGAGAGCCGTTCAAGTGGCAGAAGACTCTATCACAAAACATATCGGCTAAATCACCGAAAGTGGACGCACCAGAAGGCTTTTTTCCCAATGCTGGACATCGCCATACCATCAACAACCACACATGTCCTTTCGTCTGTTTCTGGAAGAGTGTCCTTCGTGTATTCGTCGCACAGCAAATGATAGAGAACTGCTTTGTCTGTGGGTCGTAATGCCTGATCCGATGTTGCAATGGACAGTGGAACTGGGGACAGCTCGTGCTGTAACAAACCTGTCAGGTCTATGTTGCGACCACTGCTTGCTGCACTCAGTAATCTGCGAAACAGATCTCGATCGGCTCTGATTGTTTTACTTTTTCCAGCAGGAGTAAGTACATTCACAGAATTCAGATTGGCAAACGTCTTTGTCTTATTTTTGCTGATCGGATCATGAAGAGTTTCAGGCGCATTTGGGAGCAATCGTGTCGCCACGAAGTCAGTGAGCAGTTCTTTGCCACGTGTTGGAGCTGTGAGTAAATCCTGCCTGATATCATCCCGAGCTACGTCATTAGTTGAAATGCAGACAAGTTCCTCTCCTTGACGATTGAATGGATTGAACCGCTGAATTTGCTCCTCAAGCTTACGTACATCAGCCTCATCTCGCTTCATTCTCTGGGTACCAGTATCACCATGGGATTTGGAGCTACATGTACTAGATTTTGATCGCACCATCTGTTTAATGTCATTGGACAGCCGCGCTCGGTCACTGAAGGTAATCATCCATCTATTCATAGCGCTCTGGATCCTTGTTAAGCCTACAAGACCTCCAGCCACTTTGCACTGCTTGTTGATGTGCTCGAGCGCCTGGTCAGTGGCGACTTGGTTGAACGATCCATTGGATTCATTTTTCCACAAAGTTTCCGGCCATGAATTCCTTAAACACACTGGGTGATGTCTGCTCAAGCTGTAGCATATCCAGCAGGTAGATGACACACCCCATCTTGAGTAGTTGGTATGATCGTAGATCACCATAAGGGACAGCATGTCTTTGAATGCCGAAAGATGAAGAGTCCAGTCACCTTCTCGGTCTGCTCGGATGAATATGAGTAGAGTCTCCACCATGTCAATGTACTGCTTCCAGAATATCAATGTGGAATTTTAAGCATTCTCTTCGAAGAACTCATCCAGATCATTGACCAATCCATCAACATGGCCGACAATGGTTTCTCAATGCTTCTAGTTTTTGCTCCTTGTCCTTTTCTCCGAAGTGGGTTGCCACTGAAGTTGTGTACTGTTTGAGGTCTTCGATGCTGTGCTTCTCTTTGTTATTGTGCCAAGTTCTAAAAATCTTGTATAGTGTTATCCACATGGCTTCCATTGTTAGCTTATGGGCACGGACAGCACGGTTCCAAGATTTGCCTTGCAGGATTTTCTGTGCGACACATTCGCTGTACACTCCGGATTCAATCCAGATGTCGGTGAGACCAGATTGGGCAAAGTGAGATCCAATAACACCGAGATAGTTCATTGCAGTATGGAAGTCGCCAAGCAGGACAAGACATTACACAACTTCACTGGATGGAGCCATACCAATTCCTTGGCCTTGTGATACAGCGCCTGGTCCAATGTGATGACGGTTGTTGTTTGGCCATGCTTCGTGGTGATTGCCTTGCTTCTCAGTAGGAACGTCATCACTGTATCGAGTTCGTGAGCAGGCGCTGGAATGATGGGTAGATATCCCACTGTGGTCACCTCTTCAGTGGATAGTGCTAATAACTGGTTGAAGCCAGTCCATGCTGGAATGTTCTGAGTCTCGCATGACTCCATTCTACTAAGTACCAGGCAAGGTCATTCAGTTTGCAGTCGGCTGCCCGGGAAGATGGACTTCCAAGCTCTCTGTAGTCACAGGTTGTGTGAAGTGTGATGGGGACATGCTTGGGAGGAGCTTCAGCAGGTGTGATGTGATGGAACTCTGGAGGGACACTGCCGAGAGTTGTTGCTTCTGCCGATAGTTGTGTCAGCATGGTTTATGTCATTATGTGGGCCTCGCTGGAATACAGCCATCTGTGTGACATGAAGAGTGCCCTTTCCATCCAGAGTCTCTTCCTGCATATCGAAGTTATCAGCAGCAAAATGTATGAATTTTCCAGGAACTAAATTCTGTGGGATGAACTTGTTGTCGTTTTTCTCAAACCGTGACAACTGTGCTTGAGCAATTGATGAATCTATTCGGTTGATAGTAGGGTAACTTATGCTGTTTCCCGAGCATCGTGCAGATATTCAATCAACTGTTTAGATCTTGTCATGTGGTGTACAAACAATCCTGTTCCTATATGTTTTGGTGTGTTCTTTCTACCCATAGACACGTTATATACAATGTCCTGGCCAACATTCAAGATTCGGTCATTTCAGTTGGATCGATATCATCTTGCATAATCCATTTGATGAGTAGGTAAACACTGGTAGGTATGCACTGCTCCGCTGCATCTTGGGTCAAGTTATCGTAGCCTTGGTGTCCTGTACAGGCTTTCATGTCTGCCTTGAGTTTTGTTGCAACTGTGTGCAGACATTTCAGAAAATATGATTCATGACCAATTTCCTCGGGCTGACAGTGATCTGTGGGATCCTGTGCATTTTTCGTCAGCATGTCAGTGGCATCTTCGGTGGTTGTATTGGCAGGAATTAGAAGTAGTGGCTGGTTAGCTTGTCTTTGTTTCCGGAACATAATTCTGTCGCCATAGTGTTTCTGCAGTTTTTGCTTCAATACACGTGTTCAGCAAGTTGGATTGGGAACCATGCTATAGATATGACCTCTTTGAAATCCATTGTCTAGTATTTGTATAAGGTGATCTAATGAAGGGTCCGATCCAATCGCGTTGGTTTCATCAGGATTAACATACCGGTCCAGTTTGTCTGCTTTGTGTTTGCAAGACGAATGGTAGTGTGCTTCATATGATATAAGATCGTTTTGTTCACCTATTTTGCACTTCAGAGTATAGTCAAACTGTGAATGGTGGCGAATTCGTGCTTCCACTTCATCTGACTGAACTTGTGGACTTTTTCGCTCTTACGGATCTGACAATAAATGCATTGCTTCCAATCTACCTTTGGTATTATTGTGCGTGTCAATGGCTGTGTACTGGTACTCGCTTCAGTCACAGCGAGAGCAGCAGTGTTTTCCGTATGACGTTTCTTCACAAAGTCGATATTTGTTTGGTTTGTGAAGGTTGCATAACAACTTTTATGCCACTTGGGATGCTTTTCAGTTAAATGTTCAGGTGTTGTGATATCTGGCTCTAGTCTTGTCAGAATTTCAGTTGTTTCGTTCTTAGCTCTATCAGCAAACGATGCAAATAATCTTTTAATGCAAAGCTGACTGGCACATGACAAAGCTTCGGCACCTTGGCAGAATACGCACTTCGACCAATTGGTCTCCACTTTGCGCCTTTTTGTAGGTATGACTACTGCAGGTTCGATTGTCTCTTGTTCTGTGTTAGATGCCATGACTATATCAGTTAAGATAGAGTAGGCAGATTCTAGACTACAAGCGTTCAGGTTAATTGACCATCAAATCACTAAGCCAGCAGAAATAGCAGCGAAAATGAGAAATTATTAGTTATTGGCGCATACATTTTTAACATCGCCATGTTTTTTTCTTCAATATTTGTGTATAATATGACGCATTCTTCCAACAAACGGTTATACAGTGGCGTATCTAGCAGGTAGGTAATAATAAAAATATCACCTGTGTTTGAATTTAATTTCATCAGAGTTCACTATAAACAATGGCACATCACAACAGTGTTGATGTAATAAGATGTATTTAACTTAGATTTTACACAGTACTGAGAAAATAAAGGGTGACTTATATATTGGTGTATGAGAGTACGTTTCATATGGTTATTGTATGACTGTTTGGTATTATATTCAAGGCTAATGGTTGGAGATGATTTTGATATATCAAACTTGGCTCTGTGTGTTCTACTTTTGGAGTTATGGACATGATTACGAGTCGCGGAAGCTAAACCGAAATGAATTTTGGGGGCGATTTTGGTAGTTTTATTTGTGTGGAAGAGTGGAAAGTTTAGATAGGGATATTTAATACACTGGGATGCATGCAGTGGGTGTGATTGCCGTCAATATGATACCAAACAATCGTTACTGTGGCATATATTAGTGTATATATGTGTATTTTAATGATTTTTAAAATGTCGCAAATCGCATCGACACCCTGGACCTATATAATTGACCATAAATTGGTAATGCACACATATCCACAACTAAAACCGGGCATTCCATATCCCCAGAATACACCTCTACCAACTTATATAGGTTTTAGGTATATACACTAATGTGCAAACGGAATCACTAAATAGGCCACTTATTACAATATGGTTCCTGCACTATTATGCCGAAAACATATTTTTTAACAAAAATATCACCTTTTTAACTTAGCCATTTTTTCTACATTTTTCTATACAATTCTATATACGGTACAGAGTTTTGTGTATACAACTCCTCCAAAACCGTTCAGTCGATCGTTCTGAAACTATACACACGTCTTTTACACATATTGAAGATGTGCACCTTCGTGTTTTTATGCCGAAAAAATATTTTATAACAAAAATATCGCCTTTTTAACTTAGCCATTTTTTCTACATTTTTCTATTACTTCTAATTTACGGTACAGAGTTTGTGTACACAACTCCTCCGAAACCGTTCTGTCGATCGTTCTGAAACTATACACACGTCTTCTACACATATTGAAGATGTGCACCTTCGTGTTTTTATGTCGAAAAAATATATTTTTTAACAAAAATATCACCTTTTTAACTTAGCCATTTTTTCTACATTTTTCTATACAATTCTATTTTCGGTACAGAGTTTGTGTACACAACTCCTCCGAAACCTTTCAGTCGATCGATCTGAAACTATGCACACGTCTTCTACACATATTGAAGATGTGCACCTTGGTGTTGTTATGGCGCATATTTTTTTAACAAAAATATCCGCTTTTTAACTTAGCCATTTTTTCTACAATTTTCTATGCAATTCTATATACAATACAGAGTTTGTGTACACGACTCCTCCGAAACTGTTCAGTCGATCGTTCTGAAACTATACACACGACCATTTTTTCTACATTATTGTATCCAATTCCCTATCATTTCTACTTTACACTCTACTTTTCTATCTCTGCCTAAATTAGTATACATGTTTAGCACAACGAGATGAAGAAATAATGCTAGAGACTTTCAAATTCTCATTAATGTTTCTTGCCTTGGTGACACATTTCTGCATCTTCGCTGTCCGGCCCATATTCGACGGGCGTATTTTGTGACTTGCGGCACTCTTGTTCGTCTCTAAAATTATTTTGTTCTTGTCCGGCGAACTACTTCTACAGTTTTTGGTCGATTCTCTTCATACTTGAAATCCCAATCATCAAGTGTAGGAGTGTGTAAAGTAAAAATATTCGCTGTCCCACTGTTCTATCCGCAGTTATGCCCCTTTTTAGCTCGACTATTCAAAGAATAGTGAGAGCTTATGTAGACACCCTGCCGTCGGCGTCGGCGTCACGCCTTGGTTAAGGTTTTTAGTCAAGCTTGTATATGGAATACTCCTGGCCCTACACCCACCATACTTGTACAACTACATCTCCTAGTGATGTACATCTACAACCCCTGGCCTATATTTGACCTTGACCTATATTTAACCTTCAATTACTTAGTTAATTCCCCTTGGTTAAGGTTTTTAGTCAACCTTGGTTAAGGTTTTTAGTCAAGCTTGTAGATGGAATACTATTGTGCATACAGACACCATACTTGGACAACCTTTTCTCATAGGGATGTACATCAATAACCCCTGATCTATATTTGACCTTGACCTACATTTCCTCTTGAATTACTTACTTAATTCCCCTTGGTTAAGGTTTTTAGTCAACCTTGGTTAAGGTTTTCAGTCAAGCTTGTAGATGGAATACTATTGTGCATACAGACACCATACTTGGACAACCTTTTCTCATAGGGATGTACATCAATAACCCCTGATCTATATTTGACCTTGACCTAATTTCCTCTTGAATTACTTACTTAATTCCCTTGGTTAAGGTTTTTAGTCAACCTTGGTTAAGGTTTTTAGTCAAGCTTGTAGATGGAATACTATCGTGCATACACCATACTTGGATAACTTTTTCTCATAGGGATGTACATCAATAACCCCTGACCTATATTTTACCTTGACCTACATTTAACCTTGAATTACTTAGTTATTTCCCCTTTGGGTAAGGTTTGTACTCAAACTTGGTTAAGGTTTATAGTCAATCTTGTATATGGAATACTCCTGGGCCTACAGCAACCATACTTGGACAACTTCATCTCCTAGTGATGTACATCAATAATCCCTGACCTATATTTGATTTTTGACCTACTTTTACCCTTGGATTACTTAGTTATTTCCCATTGGTTAAGGTTTTTAGTCAAGCTTGTATATGGAATACTCCTGGGCCTACATCAACCTTACTTGGAAAAATTCATCTCCTAGTGATGTACATCAATAACCCCTGACCTATATCTGACATTGACTTACATTTAACCTTGAATTATTTAGTTAATTTCCCTTGGTTAAGGTTTTTATGTGGGCTGCGGCCACCTTCTTTGTCAAACTATGTGTACATCGACAACCCTCATAGTCGAGCTATGCTGTTCTCCTACAGCTCTTTTACAGTTCTCCTTTTTTGACTCATAATTTCTATGTTTTCCTTATCTACTTTTACAGTTTTTGTCTGACATTCCAACCATCAAGAGCAGGAGTGCATAACATAAAATTTTCACTGTCCCACTGATCCATCTGTTATGCCCTTTTTGTCACGCCTGCTTTAGCAGAGGCGGCGCTTTTTCCGTCGTCGTCCGCGTCGTCGTCCGCGTCGTCGTCCGCGTCGTCGTCCGCGTCGTCGTCCGCGTCGTCCGTTTTTTTTGTAAGGCAAATGCGTTAAAGTTATTCTTTTTTCACAATATCTCTTTAACCCCTTGCCAGACTTTGATAATATTTCACATCAATGTTTATCTAGGGATGATGCTTCATTACGCACACCCCCGCATCCAAATTCTCAAGGTCAAGGTCATTTATTTTTTACTTTTAATGTTCACCGGTTTTGTAACAGGAATGCGTTAAGTTATTGTTTTTTTCACAATATCTCTTTAACCCCTTGCCAGACTTTGATAATATTTCACATCAATGTTTGTCATGGGATGATGCTTCACTACGCACACCCCCACATCCAAATTCTCAAGGTCAAGGTCATTTATTTACTTTTAATGTTCACCGGTTTTGTAATAGAAATGCGTTAAAGTTATTGTTTTTTCGCAATATCTCTTTAACCCCATGCCAGACTTTGATAATATTTCACTTCAATGTTTGTCTAGGAGAGATGCTTCATTACGCACACCCCCACATCCAAATTCTCAAGGTCAAGGTCATTTATTTACTTGTAATGTTCACCGGTTTTGTAAGAGGAAATGCGTTAAAGTTATTGTTTTTTCACGATATTCTCTTTAACCCCTTGCCAGACTTGTCTGTCTGCCTGCCTACCTACGTGTCCGCCTGGCTGTCTGTCTGTCTGCCTGCCTACCTACCTGTCCGCCTGGCTGTCTGTCCGTGGGTCCGATTAAGAAGTTTGTCAGAGTTTCTCCATCTGCCACTGGGGCAGTTGAGTACCACCAGGTCACATTTTCTAGTTTTTGTCGCGCCTGATTTAGCAGAGGCGCGACTATAGTTGGCGCTTTTTCCGTCGTCCGCGTCGTCGTCGTCGTCCGTGTCGTCGTCCTCGCGTCCGCGTCCGCGTCGTCCGCGTCGTCCGCGTCGTCCGCGTCGTGCGTCGTCGTCCGCGTCAGCGTCGTCGTCCGCGTCATCCGTTTCGTGTCGGGTACCGGTTGTAAGGCAAATGCGTTAAAGTTATTATTGTTTTTTCACAATATCTCTTTAACCCCTTGCCAGACTTTGATAATATTTCACTATCAATGTTCGTCTAGGGATGATGCTTCATTACGCACACCCCCACATTCCAAATTCTCAAGGTCAAGGTCATTTATTTACTTGTAATGTTCACCGTTTTGTAACAGGAATGCATTAAAGTTATTTTTTTTTTTTTTTCACAATATCTCTTTAACCCCTTGCCAGACTTTGATAATATTTCACATCAATGTTTATCTAGGGATGATGCTTCATTACGCACACCCCCTACATCCAAATTCTCAAGGTCAAGGTCATTTATTTACTTGTAATGTTCACCCGTTTTGTAACAGAAATGCATTAAAGTTATTGTTTTTTTCACAATATCTCTTTAACCCCTTGCCAGACTTTGATAATATTTCACATCAATGTTCATCCAGGGATGATGCTTCATTACGCACACCCCCACATCCAAATTATCAAGGTCAAAGTCATTTATTTACTGTAATGTTCACCTCGGCAGGCTCGACACCGCTTCCGTGGCGGAATTCTTGTTTCTCCTATCACTCACTCAGTAATTGCTGTTGTATTCATGAATGCTCAACATTCTCTCACGCACTGCTCTAATGGTCCTTTACCGTCCTGCGACAAATCCACTATCGTTCTGCCCCTGCTAAGCCTAGGGTCAAGGTCTAATGGTCCTCTACCACCCTGTGACAAATTCACAATCACTAAGTCCAGGGTTAAGGTACATACATGTACTTGAAGCAGTCGAAACCTTAACGCTCAGGTAAATGTCTTATAATTTTCTGTTTCCTGCATGGATCTGCACAGATCCTACCCCAGTTAAGCCCAGTCATGCTGTGACAAATCCACACTTCTCTGGCCCTCTGTGTTTTCAAATGTGCCTCATTTTATTTGGCTGTCAGTGGGGGCATTCGTATGTCGACAGGCCACATTTCTAGTTTGTGTTAAAGTTTTTGAGGCGTACAACCATCAGTGTTACTGATTTCTTGTATTATAGTCTGTGACTACTGTGAGCGACCCGACACACCAGTCAATGGTGTAATTCTGTCGACTGCCGAGACATTTCTGCCGGGAGACATGATCACCTATGTGTGTATGGTGGGCTACCGGAGCGCGACTAGCATAATGCGGCAGTGTGTGTCAGGCGGAACATGGACTGAAGTGGACCCCGTGTGTGCAGGTATGTACATGTGGGGCGATGGATGCTGAGCCTTCCTAGCCTCACCTGATAACGTGATAGCAATATATACAAACCTCACTTTATGCGAGTAGCAATATGAGGCACGTCATGGGATTTTGTATCTTTGAGCATCTGCGTAATTTCCTGCTATACGTTTACAAAATTTATAATTGTTTCCGTAAATTCCTCATGTTTTGAGTTTATTTATGCAAAATATTATAAACGTATTTCATGAAATTACGCAGATGCCCGAAAGTACAAAATCCCATGGCATGCCTCGTATTAGTGTTAGTCCTATCACTTTCATGGGGTGGGGCTAAGTGACTCTGATATGATGAGGACCTGGCACCAGATCAGGCTATTCTAATTTCGGTAATGAATATATATTTTTTCATGTAAAATGTTCAGCATGTCCCCTCCCCCTCTTATTGGTACAGGTAAGATATGGTGTTTGGACTGTGTCTGTGGGTCCGTTTAAGAAGTTTGCCTGAGTTTCGTCAATCTGCCACTAGGGGCATATGTGTGCAGACAGGCTATATTTTCTTGTGGTCAATAATATTAACCTGCAGTATCTCAAAACAGTCTGCTTGTGGGGATATTAGATGGAAAATATTTCCCCCCAATCCGTACAGGTGAAATATGGGAAATTTAATTCGAAAAGGAGGGAATTGCGCTGCGTTATAGACTGTGTCTAATTCGCGTGATTTGCCTGCCACATTGATAGGTGCATAATGACAAAGTATTACATGTACAGTGAAATCGCGATTTCTCTATCGGAATTTAACATGGGGGAAAAAGAGGTAATGGCAGTGTGGGAGGGGTCAAAAAAACTAAAAAATTTTGGTTTTGGAAATTGACTCCGAAACCTGACTAGATAGCTTGGATATGATCTAACTAAGAAAACAAGTTAAATTTTAAAAATCGGTCCAGTATTTCTAAAATTCAAAAAAAAATCCCCATGTTAAATCCCCATAGACATCTTCACCAAATTTCACGAAATAAAAAGAAGGCTCATTCTTAAATTTTCCTTTAATTTAATATTATCGAAAAAAATATTGTTTTTGAATTGTTTATATGGCCGTAAAATTTGGGCAGCTTTCGCGAAACAGACTATAGGACGTGTGGTATTGTCAATGGGCGTTTTTCGTTGTAACTCTCGGGCAGCCACTCGAACAACACGAGGACCACTGAAACAAGCAGAGTTCCAACTCGAGTTAAATAATTTGACCTTTGAATCTTACTCGAGTAACTCTAATTTAACCCAGGGTGGTGGGTTTAAATTTACTAGAGTTCCAACTCGACTTGAACCCGAACAACGACTCTGGTTGTTCCTGTGCTACTCGCGTTACTCGAAAATGGAAAATGATCACAATCAACAACATTAATGATCAAATTGTGCAATTAACTGCACTTGGAAAGAAATGGCATTTTACTGACAGCTAGAGCATGGCTCGGCCTTTGATCATAATTAGCCAAACACAAACTTCGACAAAAAGTTTGAGTCATTGTATTGCAAATTAGCGAGAAATGTCTCCGCGGGACTTGAAAAATGTTTTGAGGGATGGCATTTTTCGAGGAGTTGCATTTTGAGCCATCGCATGTAAAAACATAAATTGTTGTCTGCAGTTGTTTGTTATCCCCTCGCTGATAGGCAAGAGTTGATGTAGTGTTAGTCCATGTACGTACATGCATTTGTGTGTACTCGCGTACGTGCGTACGTTAGTAACACCTTTCATTTTTCAATAACTCGTAAACCACTTCACTGATTTTGATAATATTTGGCCACAATGTGTGTCTAGGGTTGGTGCTTTGTTTTGCATATCACCCACGTCCGACCGTCCAAGGTCAAGTTGACTGAGGACTTATGATCACATTGTTTGTAAGGCAAAAATGTTTTCTGTTGTTGTTTTTTCTATATCAAGGCTGCCAGTGAGGGGATTAGCTTAGTGATAACGATGCTCTTGTTTAATAATATTTTTTAATTGTTCTTGATAAAGCCCTTTATAATAATTTTCATTAGAAATGATCATTCAGTACTATCAAACTATGTCTTTGTTGGCAAATTGAAATACAACATAAACAGCAGACAACAAAATTTTATTTAGCATAGTAAGGGTTAATTATCATGTTTCATATGTTTTCAGTGATGTATTGTGGGAATTTTCCGACTCTTCCCGGTAACCAAAATGGGCCTTTGACATTCGGCGGCTCCACAACCATTAGCTGCCAGAAAACAGCCAGTGTTGCTGAGGAACTAACAATATTTTGTACCTACAATGTTGAGGAGGATCAAATGGAAATGCACTGGCCGTATGGATTGTTTGACTCAAGCTCCACCTGCCCAAGTTAGTACATAGAGAACACCAGGGAACCATTTCACTAAACTTTGTACAACAAAAATGTTCGTAAGTGCAAATTTATTTAGGATCATCCGGAAATTTCAATTGATGGATTGACATTTATTGAGCATAGACTGCAGCCTATGCTCAATAAATGTAAATCCAGTAATCGTTTACAAGAAAATATTGTCAATGTGAAATTTACAGACTATCATAAGTGTGCACTTACGGACATTTTAGTCGTACAAAGTTTAGTGAAAAGGCCCCCAGTCTGCTGTCTGTTGATATAAATTTATCAGGCAAGGCTAGGAAACACATAGGAATTCCGAGGCTTGCCTCAAAATTCATATCATTTCTGAGCCGAGCCTGATGAACTTGATGTCAAAAGACAATAGACTGTGATTCTATTTATAAGTTCACGTTTTATGCTAGCTGATAGCCAAATATCAAATAGTTTTCATCGAAAAGCACACAGACTTGTTTACATTGTGTCACCACCTGACGTCATTCATTAACGTCATGTGACTTCGTTCAACCAATGAAACATTAGTTTTTATATTTGTTGTAACCCAGATATTCAAGTCGATGCCTGATACGACATGTTATCAGTCAGTGTGTATATGATAGCCTGTAAATTTCACATTAACACTGTTTTCTTGTAAATTATTATTGGATTTACATGTATTGAGCATAGGCTGCATATGTAAATCCATCATTTGGAATTTCCAGACGATCATAAATTTGCACTTTTAGTCGTACAAAGTTTATAAGAAACGGGCCCCAGATTATATCTTGATATGGATCCCACCGAGGTCCTCTGTAGACCCGAGCCAATCAAAAGACGTGGTATTCTATTTATTTCCTAAACTAGTATCTTCTGTTTGCCTTTGACATATTTGACACTAACCCAAAATTTCTGTTTGTAGTGCAGGGCGACTTACAGCCAGAACACACAAAGATCATTATACTGTCAAACCAAATTTTTTATTCGATTTGATTCGGCTTATATTTAAGGGTGGGAATTGGCTCGAACACCTTCCATACCAGGTGGAAATATATATATTGTACATAAATCCTATATGTACATAACTAAATAACTCAGCAAATGGTCAACAAAAATACAGTTGTAATCAGGTATAAATTATTTAAGTAATCAAAATAGCTGTTATTCGTATGTGTCGAGTTGTACAATAATAACAGTAATAAACCATAAAAAGAATGTATTTTTGATTCACTAATATTTCTAATTACTAATGATAATTACTATAAATAACAAACGGTGAAATTAAAGGGGAGTAATTATGTTAATTCCATCAAAATCAAAAATGTCATTGACATGCTATTGGAATAATGTGAATAAATACATTTTAAGAGATTTATTTTTGCAGGTACGAGTTGTTTTGAAGACATAAATGTTCCATGAACATGTTGTATGAAGGAAATTGTGATATTTGAATCATTTGATTGATTCTTAACTATATAACTCCCTGCACCAGCGGGCACAGGAAGAATTGACAGAAAGTTGATGCGTTTGCATTCTGGCTGTAATTCCCTGTGTTACAGACATTTTTAATTTGACACTTTCAATCCTCTTTCTTTCTGTGAAGATGCTAAAATAAGAAATTTACTACATTACGCAAACACGTCTTATTTGGAATTAATAAATCAGTGAACTACTTTCGGGCAAGGGAGATAATCAAAATACACCACTACCACAGGAACTTTTTTTCATACGAGCCAAGCGGATTGTTCTGTTTATTAGTTTATATAGTTTTCATCTATCTCCTGTGGTATATAATGATACATTACTTTGTTATGTTATGGGTACTAATACATGTTGTTTCAATAGCGTATCGCTTGTAACGGTATCATTGTAGATGGAGTGCAACAATAATTTAATAATTATTACATTCAAATGTTTGCGTAATACTGATAGTACTTCTGTACAAATGTAACCGTTGTAAATGGTACAATAGTCGTGAGGTTAAGGTCGCTGACTTTTATGATTGAATTACCGATTCCCGAAAGGGTCGAGGGTTGAAACCTCGACTTGGTATATATATTTTTCCCACCATTTTTGTGATTTTAATATTTTCACAATTTTATGATTTTAATAAAAATAGCTATAAACTGATAGAAACTTACCAACGATGAAAGTGTCCGTCTTTAAATAATATATACACCGACAGTTTGTTAGTGCTTTTTTTTATACTAAAAGGACCATACTTAAATTCGTAATTAGTCCCAGGTGTAGCCGATATTAAAATATAATCGATTTCTTTAAATTACGTCCGCAAGTTGACAGATATTTCAGAGCAGACGTCATCGTATTTTGCCGTTATTTATTTCCTCCAAAATCAGTCATATATTCTGTAAAATGACGTTGAAAGTTGACAATAAATTCAGACCAGATCAGTACGTTAAATCGCTATCGACGACAAATGACGATCCGATGAGAGAGTAATACCGTTTACGCGTATCCGATGTTAAACATAAATCGTTATTTTTTATGATTGTCATAGTTTTTATCCCAGAAATTCAAACCGTTTCCAATTATTGTTGGGGTACATATTATCATGATTAGTACACCGTCTCACTAAGCGGGGGATCTCAGGGAATGGGATCACGTGGTCTATTGTTTACACTGGATTAATGGCGGCCCCCATGACGTCTCGGGTAAATTTTATTTTTATCAATTTGACTGTCTCTTTGACTGTGGTTTCTTCCTACCGTTAACACTTAACGCAGCATTACTTGTGTAGTTAGTCTGAACATTCTGCAGTGAAGTTTGAATCGGACGGAATCGAACGTTGTTTAAACTTGACCCGGTTCATATGCACAGGTCGAAATATGAACTCAAAATGGCACTTTGTGTGACAGAAATCCGTACGCGGACGAATGAAAAAAATGCTTTGTTATAAATATCACATATAGCGAAACAGCGATAGCATCTATTGTTTTAATAATATGCATACATATTGTAATTAATGTTTAATAGCGATATACTTATGAATAATATACTATAATAGTGTTTATACTCCAGCACTATGTTTTAAGGCTGTGTGATTTGACTCAAAATAAGCTTGATCAGTTAATACTTATATTTATGCGCTTCATGAGAACATCAACACATTTAAAATATACAAATATTACTTAGCTGAGGGCGGAGGATGAAAAAAAAAAATATAATAAATTTACCTGAAAGCTAAGTTTTGTGAACGCAGACAGAGGATGGAAGATTTGTCAGAATATGGATCAGGTTCATCAGTGGAATGCCTGTGTGATATTTGAAGAATATGGTGAAAGGAAAAAAAATAATAAGAAATTTTAGTTTTGTGAACGCATCAAGTACCGTATGTGACCTTGACATTGGGATTAGCGGGGGCGGGAGGACCATGGATTTGTCAGAGCATTGTAGAGGACCATCAGAGGAATGCATGTGGAACTATGACAAAGTCAATTTCACACATGCATTCCTCTGATGATCACAGACTTATTGTCTGTTCCACGAAATGCTGCCCAAGATTTATTGCTATAAAAACACTCCAAACTGCTTATTTTTTTATATAAAACAATGTAAAACATTTTTTTTAGAAAGAAATGAGCCTACTTTTTATTAAAGAAAATCCGTCTAATAACAAAGTTATTTCGAATAAACAGTCATGGATGGGCTTTTGCCTTATAAATTAATTTCACCGAATTTTAGTTGTTGACAATAAAGCAAGAAACTACTATTGAAATAATCACTTCCGGTCAACAACAACAACTATTTTTGCGAACTGAACACAAATTCTTAATAAATTTGTTTATTAACATCATTTTCTGGCATATAATTTAAACAATTTGCATTAAAATATATCAATTAATCATTTAATCTTCATATATTTAGCGAATATCATTCATCCATAAGGTTCCAAGTCGATCTGATACTATTGCTAATACGTCCTAATGTATTGTAAATTGTGAATGCTAACGAACTTGATTCGATTAAACTCGTGACCTTCACCAACCAATCAGCATTTAGTAAACCAAGTTGTCCGCCGGCCAAATTCGTCCGGCAAAGAAACTGGCTCACAGGAAGTGACTATATACTTCCGCCGGAAATGACGTATATATGGTGTTCCCAAGTCATACCATTAGAGAATTTACACCGGTGTCGATGTGCGAGGATATGTGCAATTAATTTTGCGTGGTAGGAACAGCGTGCCAACCTCAGCTTGGCGTTGTCAATAGATACGAAAGCTGTAGCAGATGATGATGACATCATGTTGTATTTTGACCAAATTCTCGGCATTTTCTTCTGTAATTCTTGTACGAACACCGAGAAATGGAGGCTCGATTCCTTTATTTTTCAACCTGGCAAGATTTTCTCTCATAAATACAAGGTTAGTGTCTTGTTTTTAATGATGAAATCCAGCAAGCAGTTCGATGCTAGAAAAATGTTGAAAATCTGATCGCACGTGACATTTTAACATTGCAACCCTGCATTCAATTCTTGATTTATGGCTATTACTTCATTATAGGACCGAATTTAAAAAAATAAAAAGATGGCTCATTGCTAAATTTTGCTGAAAAATGATTTTATGCCAAAATATAAGAGTTTTAGGGTGTTTAAATAGGTGTAAAAGTTGGGCAGGTTAACGTGAAACAGACAGTAGTGCGTTTATGATCAAATGCCTCTACATGCGCAACATGGTAGAAGTCTTGTGTAGCTAAGAAGATTTGTGATTTGTCATGAAAAATATTTACAGAAACTGTGATATTTTCTGTTTTCACTGGGAATGTGTAAATCTATTCCACATATGCTCGGAGAATTTTGTCAACTGTTCATGTCCTGTATGAAAAATATCACAGTTTTTTGTTCTTGAAAAATCACACATCTTCTTAAATACAAAATCACAATCACATGGCTTGTATCATATGCAACAGTGACTGGAAGAAAAATGTGTCTGTGATTTGTGGCCACTATGGCTCCTGTTTAGTAAGATCTCTATTGTCTACTGTCTGTTTCACGAAACCTGCCCAGATTTTACAGCCGTCTTTAAATAAAACAATGCAAAACAATATTTTTTTTTTGCCACCAAGGTGGTTTCGAAGAAACGTTGAAAAGGCATATATTGTGGTTTTTGGACCGTCCGTCCTTGTCCGTACGTCCGTCCGGTCCGTCCGTCCTCCGTTTTCGTAAACCAATTTGTCACAGTTTCTCAAATATGCTGTAGGTTGGCATCCGCGTTCTTCCGACAGACTCATTTCTTGTTTTATATTATATTTTAGCAAAATTTAAGAATGAGTCTTCACTTTATATCTTGACATTTGGTCCAATATTGTTTTATTTTATCCCTCGTGTTTTTTTGTAGATTACCCATCACTCTTTCACAGAGTGAAGATGACTGGGGATTTAAAATAACATAGCGAATTTCAGAAATAGTGAACCGATTTGCAAAATCTAACTTCTGTTTTCTTAGATCATTTCCAAGCTATCTAGCCAGGTTTGGGATTTTTTCTTTTTTGACTCGTACCCCAGCTCCTCCAACTCCTTTGTTTTCTCCCATATAGACAAATCAATTTTTCATAATAAAATCAAAATTTGACCAAATTTCACGAAATAAAAAGAAGGCTCATTCTTAAATTTTGCTATACTTTAATAGTATCGAAAAAAATATTGTTTTTGTCTCGCCCCGCGAAAGCGAAAGCGGAAAGCGAGACTAAGGTTTTGCTTTTTTTTCCCGGAGAGTTCGTCGTCTTCGTCATCATTCAATGTGAAGTTTTTCGTGTTACGGTCATTACTCAACAACTTATCAGGCCTTACAGTCAATCAAACTTTTTACATACCTTTACTATGATATGTATATGAATATAGGACTATTCTCGGGGCCCCAGGGTCAAAGTCAAGGCCCCAGGGTCAAGGTCAAGGCGGAACAAGGCGAGACATTTGATTCCGCGGAATTCTTGTTGCATTGTTTATATAGCCATAAAATTTAGGCAGATTTCGTGAAACAGTATAATCAGGTCTATACTGTTTATTACAAGCATAACACATGTGTTACTGACTGAATTGCGACCATCGCAGATGCTGATCAGACTACGCTGATCTGGGTCTATGCGGCTCACAAAGAAAATAGGCACCATTTCTGAGCCACACATACGATAAGGTGGAAAGTCTTGTTCACAGACTCGTATGATTAAGCTCAATGGACAGGCCTCGACTAATCCACTCATCCACTCGTATTTCAAGTGAATTTTTTATCCGGACAAGTGGTAATTTGAAGAGACAATGCACCACAAATATTTAAACATATAAGAATGTACGTGTTGAAATCTAATCTGGACGAGTGGAAGATTAAGAATGTTTGTCGAGGCCTGAATGGAGTCTTGTTTTGTCACAACATGCTATCTATGCTTGTAGGTATTGATTGTGGGGTGCCAGTTTTGCCACTTGGAGGAAAGTTTGAGCTACCAATGAATTCCACCCTCGACGTAACACATCTCGGCCAACAAGAATTGACATTTACATGTGACCCTGGTTACGATACAGTTGGTTGCAGTGAGACCAACAATGATAAATTTACTTGTAAAGAAAATGGTCGTTGGAGTCTTGGATCTCTAACATGTAAAGGTATGACAACATTTCTTGGACTGCATGAAGGACAATACGGGAGTTGGATGGTTTTGTAGCAATAGTGTAGACTGGTGTTAGTGCCAGTGTCGCGTCAATATAGCCAGACAATGTTACATTTGAGCCGGTGGCATAAAATCGTTTTTAGACTGTCCGTCCATCGTTTATCACGGTTTACTGAGATATGTGTTCGCCTTTCTAGATATGCCACAACTGGATTATAGCTTTTGTTATAAATGGTGTACCCTTGATACATGTGAACATGCGTGACATATACCTGACATTTGTGAGCTAGATCGTCACAAGATTGCTGAATCACTTGGCCATTCTTTCCATCATGTTTACAATAAAACTCAGTGTTTTGGTATGGTTTTAACCGACGCGTTTACAAACCTTCAATACAAATTCACCCTTTCACCCCTATGTAACTGGAATGGGAATTTTTGATATGTTAATTTTGCAACCAACATAACCCCCCCCCCCCCCCCATGATTTTTGACACTCGAGGACAAAATCCACCCCCCCCCCCCCCCCCCCACCCCCCCCCCCCCCGTCTAAAATCACAGGTAGGACATAATCCCCCCATCAAAATTCCAAGTAAGGACAAAATCCCCCCCGTCCAAATCGAGGTAAATCATATTCAGTACTTTTATTTTGCACAATAAACATAAAAAATCAAGCACATTTAATGAAGAATTTTCAGTTGCACAATCAAAACAAGCACATCTAATGAAGTATTTTCAGTTGCACAATAAACGTCAAACAAGAATTTGTAATGTATCGTTTTTGTACATTTGTATACTGATGTCGGTCCCAAACCATATGGTTTTTTAGTTTTTTAATTTGATGGGGGGGGGGGATTTATGTCCTACCTGTGATTTGGGACGGGGGGGGATTTTGTCCTACCTGCAATTTTAGACTGGGGGGATTTGTCCCCTCCTGTGTCAAAAATCATGGGGGGATTATGTCCGGGGGTGGGTGGGATTTTGTCCTACCTGCATTTTAGACTGGGGGGATTTTGTTCTCCTGTGTCAAAAAATCATGGGGGGATTATGTCCGGGGGATGATTTTGTCCTACCTGCATTTTAGACTGGGGGGATTTTTTGTCCTCCTGTGTCAAAAATCATGGGGGGATTATGTCCCGGGGGGGGGGGGGGGGAATTTTGCTCCGAGGAAACCCGTCGGTTTAGTTTTTGTTCTCAAAATATGAAAATTACTTGCAAAACTTACAGATCCCAATGAGACGGCACTGTTTGCAAACCCCTCTATAGCGGTTGTCGGGTTCAAAGGGTTAATCTGGGTGTTCACAGGTTAGGCATTTTTCTTATTTATACTGTATGTAATTATCGGTCGTTCATTGTTTGAGAACCACAGATAAAGTATGTTCTTACTATGGTCAATTACACTGGGATACTGGGGCCCGTTTCACTAAACTTCATACGACTAAAATGTTTGTAAGTGCAAAATTATGTAAATTTCACATTATCATTGTTTTCTTGTAAACAATTATTGGATTCACATTTATTGAGCATAGGCTGCCTATGCTCAATAAATGTAAATCCATCAATTGAAATTTTCAGACGATCCTAAATTTGCACTTACGAACATTTTTAGTCGTACAAAGTTCAGTGAAACGGGCCCCTGGTGATATGTGATGAATTTATCTTCAGCGATGCGATGCGATGACCCGGGTACCCCGGGAGGTACCAGACAGACGGTTGGGACGTATGAGGTTGGCAGGGTCATTACATACGAATGTCTGCGTTACGGTTTTGGATTTCCCGACAACAGCTCTGAAGTGAAATGTCTCTACAACGAGGCGTCAAATAGGACGTACTGGACGGCTGACCCGGTGATGTGCCAAGGTAGTTGTCTACAAACACGCCACTATAAATAGTGGAACTTATATGATCTGATGATTTAATTTTATAGTTATTAAATGAGTTTACTGATCTCATAGGAAACATTGCTATGCCAAGAGTAATATGAAATCAGTCAACAAGTTTATTGACAAAAAACATGGCTGGGCAGCACTTCAATATCATTTCCATTGGAAATGATTGTGAAATGCTGTCAATTATGAGGGCTGTCATGTCTGTCTGTCTGTCTGCCTGCCTGCCTGCCTGCCTGCCTACCTACCTACCTACCTACCTACCTACCTACCTGTCCGCCTGGCTGTCTGTCTGTCTGTCTGTTTGCCTACCTACCTGACCGCCTGGCTGTCTGTCTGTCTGCCTGCCTACCTACCTGTCCGCCTGGCTGTCTGCCTGCCTACCTACCTGTCCGCCTGGCTGTCTGTCCGTGGGTCCGATTAAGAAGTTTGTCAGAGTTTCTCCATCTGCCACTGGGGCAGTTGAGTACCACCAGGTCACATTTTCTAGTTTTTGTCGCGCCTGATTTAGCAGAGGCGCGACTATGTCGGCGCGCTTTTTTTCCGTCGGCGTCGTCGTCCGCGTCGTTCTCCGCGTCCGTCCGCGTCGTCGTCCTCCTTCGCTCGGGTCGCTCGTCCGCGTCGTCCGCGTCGTCCGCGTCGTCCGCGTCGTCCGCGTCGTCCGCTGTCGTCCCGCGGTCGTCCGCGTCGTCCGCGTCGTCCTGCGTTCTGCGTCCGGTTTTTTTTTTTTGTAAGTCAAATGCGTAAATAAAGTTATTGTTTTTTTTCACAATATCTTTTAAACTTAAACCCCCCGCCAGAACATGATAATATTTCACCTCAATGTTTGTCTAGGGATGATTCTTCATTACGCACACCCCCACATCCAAACTTTTTTGAAGGTCAAGGTCATTTATTTCCTTGTAATGTTCACTCCGGTTTTGTAACAGAAAATGCGTTAAAGTTATTGTTTTTTTCACAATTTTTTCCTTTTAACCCCTTGCCAGACATGAAATATATTTCACAATCAATGTTTGTCTAGGATGATTCTCATTACGCACACCCCCACATCAAATTATCAAGGTCAAGGTCATTTATTTACTTGTAAAATGTTCAGCCTGGTTTTGTAACACGAAAGGAAATGCGTTAAAGTTATTGTTTTTTTCACGACGGACGGACGGACGGACGGAAGGAACGGACGGACGGACGGACGGACGGAACGGACGGACGGACGGACGGACGGACGGACGGACGGACGGACGGACGGACGGACGGACGAACTTACATTTCGGACCTTAGGGGGTACTTGCTATATAAAAGATCAAAGGAAATACCCTGTAAGACACAATAGGCTTACGGTGTCGGAGCATAACTCGAACACCCTTTGGAATATTTTCATGAAACTTCACACATGCATAGACCACGACCCTAATGGTGTGTCCCACAAGAATGACAACTCTTGCATCACTAATTCTTTAGTTATCTCCCTTTGTTTTTTCCGTCACTGATTTTGTCTCCGGAGCATAACTCGAACACCCCTTTTTTTTCAAACTACTTGTGTATCTGGGGAGGGGGATACACATGCGCTTGTCGACAAGCGTCCCATTTCTAGTTAATACATATATCAAGCACTTCATGAGAAACATCAATATACATTTTAAAAATATACAAATATTACTTAAAAGGGGGTATCGATATGATATTTTCATTTTTAAATAATATAAATATTGAAAATACACATTACAATCGCTTTACAAAAACATAAGTTATTGATCGAAATAGTCACTGCATCGTGACCCTATTTTGACCGCTTACCTATTGCGCGGCTCTACCTCATCATACCCCGTGTTTTACATAGGTAAACTGGGGGTGGGTATAGTGAGGTATGCTCGCTAATACAATGTTTTGCGTAATGTTTCAATTGATGGAATTTTACATTTATTGAGCATATGCAGCCTGTGCTCAATAATGTAAATCCAATACTTGTTAAAACATTTGTTTAATGTGAAATAATTTTGCACTTACAAACATTTTAGTTTTTACAAAGTTTAGTGAAAATTAAAAACGGGGCCCCCTGATTTAGCAAGATGTCAGCAGCATTACAGTGTAGCCTGGGATTCTGGGCATCGATTGGTTAGAAGGTGTTTTTGTAACAAGTTGGCTATGTGCCATCAACATTGCCAGAGCTCCAGATAAGACTTGTGTCTAAAGAGTATTGTACCTCCTGATTTCAAATTAAATGTATATTTTAAATTTTTGCAAATGGAATTATTGATTTTTCTCCTGAAACTCTTCACAATTTTGATAATATTTGGCCACAATGTGTATCGAGGGATGGTGCTTTATTTTTGCATACGAACCACTAGGTCAAGGTCACTGAGGACTTATGTTTCACCTTGTTTTTAACATGTACATTGTACTTGTTACAGGTAATATGGGGATTTAGTACTTAAATGACCTGCCTAGCTGTTTGATAGGCCGTTTTAAACCCCAACAAACAAACACTTCTTTCTTTGTTAAACAAAAATTGTATGTAGTCAAAAGTTTTTTTTATTCGGTTTTTTTTTTTTTATAACCGCTTCAAAACGATTTGATAAAATAATCAATGCGTATTTTTCACATTGCTGTGAGTATTTTGTACTCGCACTTTTGATGATCAATGCATATTCTGCTAACTTAGCGTAAAATACGCCAATATGCCCCTTCTCTGGAGCTCTGCATTGCACAGTGTAAGCTTGTTTAAACATGTGTATAGTAGACATGCTTGGAGATATTTTAATGAAACTTTCTGGAATACTCAAAATTTATTTGTGATAATGACTGTATCTTTCATTTAAATGGAAACGTAAATTTAAATTTTAAATAAATAAAAAAAAAATTTTTAATAAAATGTTGCATCATATTGGGACAACCCTCATACACTGGTTTCAATGTGGGGCCTATGATTTCACAAATTGACTTATCGTGTCACCATGTACGGTTTGTGATACCATCCCTACTTGCGTATGATTGGGAAGTTCTACAATATCCCACTTTCTTTTTGGACAAAAACCATACATCAAACGATACCTAAACCCTTTACTATACTGAATTAAATTTTGTTGTCTGCTGGAAATGTGTTATTTTCAATATTTTCTCGATAAAAACCTGTTTTGACAGTGCATGAGAATCATCTCCACTGGAGACAATTCTCATGTCCTGCCAAAAACAGGTTTTTTTTTTTTTTGTTTTTTGTCGAACCCCAACTTCGGTTTTGGAAATCGAGACATAGTGGATCACAATGATGTCTGGGTGTCCGTCGGGCGTCAGTCCCTGTCCGGCAAACAGTGGGGATTTAGGGGCTACGGGGAGGGAGCCCAAGACAATAGAATACAATAGACTTGTTTCCGTATATTTTAGCCCCTATTAAAGTCCTTTGTAGTTTAGGGGCTATTCCTTTGATCTTTTAAAAAACAAATAGCCCATAAACCCCAAAAATGTTAGTACGTCCGTCCATGTGTGTGTGCGTGCCGTCGTCCCGTCCCGTCCCGTCCGTCCGTCGGGGGCACACTATTAGGGTACTTATTGTGGCAGCCCCACAGTGTTTTGGACTTGGTAAAGGAGGAGGGTTGGTTACAATTAGCACCTAAAAAATCCTTTTTATGTGGCATAAAATCGTTTTTTTTATGTGGCTAAATATTTAACATGTGATAAGCCCATCATAAGTATAGTACTGTCAAAGAACGGTCCGTTCCGTCCATCCGTCCGTCCGTCCGGGCACATTAGGGTTACTTATGTGGCAGCCCCACAGGGTTATGGACTGGTAAAGGATAGGGTTGGTTACAAAATTAGCCACCTAAAAAAATCCCTTTTATGTGGCCTCTAAAAAACGTTTATTTTTTATGTGGGCTAATATTTAAACATGTGATAAGCCCAAACATAAGTATAGTACTGTAAGAACGTCCGTCCGTTCCGTCTCCGTCCCGTCCGTCCGTGCCGGGACGAACATACACTTCGGACCTTTAGGGGGGGGGTACTTGCTATATAAAAGATCAAAGGAAATACCCCGTAAGACACAATAGGCTTACGGGGACGGAATTTAAGTTTCCATTGTGTTCTAACCCTAACCCATGTCTTAGACCACGCCCCCTACCCATAAGTACCCTAATGTGTGCCCCCCGTCCCTCCCTCCCTCCCTCCGAAAATCTGCATTAAAAAAATAAAGTTTTAAAATTTTTATTTTTTTTTTTTTTTTTTTTTTTTTTTTTTTTTTTTTAAACTTTATATCTCTGCAGTCCTAAACCACATTGACTTGAAATTGCATATGCTTATTAGTCTTCATCCATATATTCATGCTGTATCCCACTCATGCGGGACTGTGCTCCAAGGTGAAGGTCAAATGACTTAGAAGTTTCTGTAAAAATTTGTGTTTTAAAGTTTTCACAAATACCTACTATCTCTGTAACTGTAAGTCAGATTTGCTTGAAACTTTTAAATATTGCTTATTGGGGCATCATCCATATATTCCTTCGTGTCCCACTCATGCGGCCCCTGTACCCCAAGATCAAGGCAATGACTTAGAATTTGTGTTATTATAAATCTGTTCGTTAAAAGTTTTTTACATACCTTATATCTCCACAATTGTTACTAACTCCAATTTACTTCACTCCAATATTTTCTTTTCAACATCATTATTTTCATTCCATCCATAAGCTGCCCATGTGGTCCACATGCCCAAGGTCAAATGACTTGATTTTGTAAATTTGTTAAAGTTTGTACAAATACCTTTTATCTCTACAAAACACTTACTCTGATTTACTTTCCAAACATCCAATACTTCTTATTCATCATCCATATTTTCATTCTATAGCCTGCCCATGTGGTCCATATGCCCAAGTCAAGGTCAAAGATTCTTAAATTTGTGTTAAAGTTTTTACATACCTTATATCTCCACAACACTTACTCCGATTTACTTCAAACTTCAAATAATTCTTTATTATCATCCATATTTTCATAGTCAAGATCAAGGTCAAATTACAAATTTGTGTTAAAGCTTTTACATACCTTATATCTCCAGAACCCTTAATTCAAACTTCAAATAAATACACTCTGAGACCATCAAATGCCTCGATGGGCTCGACATGCGGGCCGCGGTCATCTGGTGTTAAGAATTAAGGCAAAAATGAAAATCAACAGACAACAATTTTCGTCTCCCACGTAGTGAGGGTTAATAAACCAAGAACCCACTGTTCCACTGGCCCAATGCCTTTATCAAGGAATTAATACAATCAGCGAAATGGCATCCATTTTATGTACGCCACTTAGCTGATTGTAGTAATTAATTACTGGCTAAATGCATTGGGTCGAAATGTTGGAACAGTGGGCTCCTATTATTATATTAAGTATTGTTCAACATATCATACTACTGCAGAGGAAAGCTTGATAAACCATACAGCCAGAGTCATAGTCCATAAGTTGAAATATTTACACTGTCCTTACATTCATAATGGAAACACCCATTCAACGTTATTGCGTTTTTTATATCACAGTACATACATTAGCCCCAAGGTATGTTTAGCATGACGTTTTGATTCGTTTAAAGGTACATGCCCACGCAGTAGGCACACAATACTTTAATAGGAATTCTAAATAAGTGTTTATAAAATTTATGTCACTATTCCACAGTTCTAAAAATTACGGAGTGCCGCTATACACATATAATCATTTTATTAATTATCAATTTACTGTTAGCGACGCGCGGCGGGGGTAACAGTCTATTTTGATAAATGTGCGGGGGGGGGACGACGGATTTTTCACATCAAGAACTTGCGGGTGCGCATGCGCTGTATACTACGCGCGCCAGTTAGGCTTTCCCAATATGTAAAACAAGAATATCAACATGTCGAAAACGTCCAGGACGGAAATTGTATGAAACGGCGTTAGCCAAAAAAAAGGCGAAATGTCTGAGGGACATGCAGTACAGAGAGAGAGAGAGTGGAATTAAATATTTGGCGACCAGATCACCAAATGGAAAGAGTTACGTGGGGAGATTTAGATTTGGACTCGAACAGAGATTTTTCTTCTCAACTTCCGATACTTCACTGCGCATGTCAAATATTTGTGATAATGA
>CM055265.1:23254845-23323095 GCA_029237695.1 Conchocele bisecta | reverse complement strand
TTTGTGATAATGACTGTATCTTTCATTTAAATGGAAACGTAAATTAATTTTTTTTATAAAATGTTACATCATATTGGGACAACCCTCATACACTGGTTTCAATGTGGGGCCTATGATTTCACAAATTGACTTATCGTGTCACCATGTACGGTTTGTGATACCATCCCTACTTGCGTATGATTGGGAAGTTCTACAATATCCCACTTTCTTTTTGGACAAAAACCATACATCAAACGATACCTAACCCTTACTATGCTGAATTAAATTTTGTTGTCTGCTGGAAATGTGTTATTTTCAATATTTCTCGATAAAAACCTGTTTTGACAGTGCATGAGAATCATCTCCACTGGAGAAAATTCTCATGTCCTGCCAAAACAGGTTTTTTTGTCGAACCCGCTTTTGGAAATCGAGACAGTGATCACAATAATGTCTGGGTGTCCGTGCGTCAGTCTGTCCGGGCAAACAGTGGGGATTTAGGGGCTACGGGGAGGAGCCCAAGACAATAGAATACAATAGACTTGTTCCGTATAGCCCCTAGTCTGTTTAAAATGGTAAGTTCTAATTTTAACCCCGTATTTGGTTATTAACATTTTTAAAAATATCAGAAAATGCAGTGTAATAAAACCAAGGGATAACAGCAGTCAGTAGTGATCATAAGTGTCGAGTGTATTTGATTGTTGCTTAGCAACAAATATTGAAGCACTATCACAATGGTGGTAGTCGGTCATAGACCACTGTAACACTGTGTTAAACCATGTGACACTATGTATTGACCCACCCTAACATCATTTAAAAATTATAAAATGTAGTCCAAGAGATCCATGATAATCGCTGCACACGACTACCAGAAAAGGTATGCATTGCAAGTGCGTTTTTATTTGCATAATAACTTTTTTTCTGTACAAAAGTACAATGGTGTTGGCTAATTCTGTGCATCTGAGGCTTTCCAAACAAATTTAACTGTCATTAACATGTCCATATTCAGCCCAAATTCCCTGCAGATTCAAGGCAATTCAAATAAGTATGTGCAGGTAAAATGTCACACATCACCGTCGTGTTTGCAATGTCACATTTTTAATTTAGTAACTAAGTCAGCTATTTTATCAGCAGGGTCTAAGATTTTACACATTTTGACTATATTCTGAATAACGTGTTACCACACCATCGGAATGTGAATGAGTATCCGATATGAAATTGGTGGAACGTATCGTAAGAAACATATTTCTGCTGTAAATATAGCATATGAAGTGAGCTACGATTATAGTATTACTGTGGCGGGTGGGACTATTATTTTAATAAATGTTGTAAAAATTATGGTACAATATTTATAATGTAATCTGTTTCATATTTAGATGTGCTGCCACCCGTTTTCGACAACTGCCCCCTGGAACCGCTGTATCTGCCTTTCATGGAGCCAGTGGAGTCTATAGCGCCCTCTGTCATGGATAATGCCGGACTCGCATCTTTCACACAAGAGCCGAAATTTCCCCTGGGCACCATTTTAAGCGGTCGTGAGGACATAACTTACACGGCTGTTGACTACGCGGGCTTGTCAAGTTCATGTGTGGTATCACTCAGACCAAAAGGTATTGAAACATTGTTGTGCCATTGTCTGACATTACTGGGTTTAGTGCAATGTGTGGCCAGCGTAGACCCAGACATCCGCGCAATCTGATCAGGGTCTATATTGTATACCATATGGTCATTGAAATTGAAATCAATTTCACAATTTATATTTCTTACATATATTTGTGGCCAGCTTAGACCCAGACATCTGCGCAATCTGATCAGGGTCTATACTGTATACCACCATGGTCATTGAAATTGAAATCAATTTCACAATTTTACAATTTATATTTCTTACATATATTTGTGGCCAGCATAGACCCAGACATCCGCGCAATCTGATCAGGGTCTATACTGTATACCATATGGTCATTGAAATTGAAATCAATTTCACAATTTAAACAATTTTACAATTTATATTTCTTACAAAGATGACCGGTATATAGAGAATGCCAGTAGCCTATTTCACCAACATTGCAAAGTATACTTATCTAGCAAAGTATACTTTGAGGGAGAAATTTTCAATTTATGGATAAATTTATTAATTTGTATTATACTGAATTTATTACATTATCACAGCCATTTTGGCTGTGATAATGTAATAAATTCAGTATAATATTCTGCATATTTGAATCATCTAAATATGATCTGAATCATCAAATATGCAATCGTTAGTTCTATATGAAATAATGTATTTTGGGAAAAATAAATGATTGTATACTTTGCTAGATAAGTACAGGGGTCATACCAGTTATCCGGACAATCAGTTTATAGGAAAAATGAAAATACCTGTTAATTAAACTCATTCATTTGATCCTATTTTGAAACGAACACATCTAAGTCACTCAGGTGCTTGCTGTTTCCATGCCAGTGTGAAGAATATATCGCCAAGGTAAACATTTTGGTAAAAATTGCTGAAAACATTCCTCAACTCTGTCCACAAGTTGTTTACAACGTCAAAAGTTGCGTGGGGGCTTCCAATCGTGTGCGCCCATTACGTCATTTCAGAGTTGTTCTATAAATAGAATAAATTCTATAAATACGATGTTTTCCAAGAAGCGAATGGTGATTGTTTTTTCTGCAAAACTGCACTGGTTTTCAGGCGATAAAATTATGATTTTAAGGTGAGAATGCAAGTTATAAGACGAGTATACATTTGTCCGGATAACTGATTGTCGATGTTAATTTTGGGGCAAGCTTACGACTGATGATCTGACCCAATTTTAAGTGAGTAGAAAGATGGCACAGTTTGCTAAATAGTTTGCATGTGTTGAGTAAGCAAGAACCGACGATTGTTCTGTGAAAATGTTATGCCCGTAGCTGCTATTTTAAGAAAAAATATCGTATAAAAAAAACTGCCATTTTTGTCCGATAATCTGGAGGATCCCTGTATACTTTGCAATGTTGGTGAAATCGGCAACAGGTGAGTGTCTTTTGATATGAAGTTTATCAGTCTAGGTTAGGAAAGTAGTAGGAATTCCGAGGCTCATCGAGAAATTACTATATTTCACCAAAATTGCTAAGCATACTTATCTAGCAAAGTACACTTGAGGGAGTAATCATTTATTTTTCCTGAAACGCATTATTTCATATAGAACTAACGACTGCATATATTTTATGATTAAAAGCATGCAGAATTATTATACTGAATTTATTACATTATGATAATAAAAATTAATAACATTTCTCCCTCAAAGCGTACTTAGCAAGATAAGAGTATACTTTGCAATTTTGGTGAAATTGGCTACTGATGTTGTCAGATCATGACCCAAACTTGTTTATAACACAGACCAATATGTGACTGTGACTGGAGAAGTGGGGATGTGTAGATCCAGGTCAGCATGTGCATCTGTACAGTCTGATCAGTGTCTGCACTGTTCGTCATTCCATCCAGGAAACAGCCATCATGCTTGTAACAATGTAGATCAATATTGGGCTACAGGAGTGTTCTGTGTCTGACCAGGTGCTACACTGGTCACAAATTCATAAGCCCCATTGTCGAACCGAGTATACTTTTAGCTGTTGTTGGAACTTTAAATTCTTCCACATTTTAATGATGACACGTTTGTTCAGAACTGCTCATGGTACTATTTTGTTTTACAAGCAATTTTCTTGTTTAACTTTTCATGCTAGCAGTATAAATAACAGCCAACTAATTAGGAGTGTTTTTTTATTTTTCTCTGTAAATATGTATTGTAATTTCATTAGAATTGCATCCTCTGGACTCAATTCTAAAGATATTTCAAGACATAGTCACGATATTTTCAGGGAGAAATAAAAGAAAATATAATCGTCTGATTAAACGTATCAAAATCCATTCCAGTTACTTAGGGGTGAAAGGGTTAATTATGTATTTATGTCGACTGTATCTGCAGCTCTGAATAACATAAAATCCTTTGAATGATTTAGCAGAAGGCACAACACACTCATGCCTCCAGTAACATGACCTTGAGCTTCAGATGTTTGTAGAAAGACTGATCCATTTGTTACGTCAAAAAGTTTGTACAAGTTTCATCATCAAGATATAACTTTAATATTACTCGTCGGATTGCTTCAATATTTGGACACTTGATACATGTGAGCATTTTTGACCTTCACATTTTTGTGGAAACACTTTTGTCGCACCTGCTTTAACATAATTCGGGATTATAAATTCATGACTATAGTCACCTCTTTTCCGTCTTCGTCCGCGTCATCGTCGTCGTTGTCATCCGAAATGTCAAAAAGTTTGTACAAGCTTCGTAATCATGGTATAACTTTAATATTTCTTGATGGATTACTTCAATATTTGGACACTTGATACATATGAAAATTGGGAACACAATCATGCCGCCATTAACATGACCTTGACCTTTTTTACCTTCATATTTTTTGCAGAGAAAAATAGCCATTTTTTTGCATCAAAAAGTTTGTACAAGTTTATTCATCATGGTATAACTTTAATATTACTTGACATATTGCTTCAATAGTTGGACACTTGATATACCGGTATGTGAGCATTTGGAACACAGTCATGCTGCCATTAACATGACCTTGACCGTTTTACCTAACATTTTTGCGAAAAAAATGTTTTTGCATCAAAAAGTTTGTACAAGTTTCTTCATCATGATATAACATTAATATTACTTAACAGATTGGTTCAATGTTTGGACATTTGAGATGTGTGATCATTTGGAATACCCTCATGCTGCCATTAACATGACTTTGACTTTTTTATCTTCACATGTTTGCGGAAACACTTTTGCGTTAAAAGTTTGTACATGTTTCTTCATCATGATATAGCTTTAAATTACTTGACAGATTGCTTCAATATTTGGACACTTGATACATGTGAGCATTCGGAACACACAGTCATTGATTTCGTCACAAAGTTTGTGCAAGTTTCTTCATCGTCATATAACATTAATATTACTTGATGGATTGCTTCAATATTTGGACACTTAATACATGTAAGCATTTGGAACACACTCATGCCGCCATTAACATGACCTTGTCTATTTTGACCTTCACATGGTTGTGGAAACACTTAGCCACACTTAGTCTCTTCAACCTTGACCTTTTTTGTATTTTAAACATGCACTTCTCTGACGGTTTTTGTGATGCTGACTTTAGCATAATTATGCCCATCATCATGTTTTTGTCAAATGTCTCGGCAGGGGTGACTCCGCTTCGATGGTGAAATTCTTGTTCAATAACTCATGAACCTCTTCACTGATTTTGATAATATTTGGCCACAATGTATGTCTAGGTATGGTGATTTGTTTTGCATATGACCCTCATCTGACCGCCCAAGGTCAAGGTCACTGAGGACTTCTGTTCACTTGTTTGTAAGGCAAAAATGTTACAAAATTACGATGATAACGATGCCATTGTTTGTCTTTATAAAGTTTCATTCTGTATTCCCATGTTACAGGTTTTATCCAAGAACTGAATTGCCAAAATCTTGAATTCACCTTGTCATCTAATGGGATAACACTGGAAGAAATCACTCCCAGGATGTCTGTACCAGACGGCGTAACACTCATTATTGACCCCCCAGTCGTCGAGGTCAGTGCGAGAATGCTGGGTAAAATGATACCCGTTGACGTGGTAGCTGAGAATGAGTTTGGCTTCACAACCTCCTGCAATTTCATAGCCACGGCTACAGGTAAATTATATTCACACCATAGCTTCATAGCCACGGTTTCATGTAAATTATATTTGTAGTTCCCTGTATGTAGCCACTGTTACATGTAAATTATACTCATAGTTTCATACCCACGGTTACATTTAACTGATATTGTAGTTCATAGCCATGGTTACAGGTAACTTATAGTTGTAGTTCATAGCTATGGTTTCAGGTAACTTATATTTGTAGTTTATAGCCATGGTTACAGGTAACTTATATTTGTAGTTTATAGTCACTGCTACAGGTGACTTATAGTTGTAGTTCATAGTCATGGTTACAGGTCACATATATTTGTATTTCATGGTCACTGTTAAAGGTAACTTATATTTGTAGTTCATAGCCATGGTTTCAGGTAACTTATATTTGTTGTTCATAGCTATGGTTTCAGGTAACTTATATTTGTAGTTCATAGCCATGGTTACATGTAACTTATTTTTGTAGTTTATAGTCACTGCTACAGGTAACTTATATTTGTAGTTCACAGTCACGGTTACAGGTAAGTTATACAGTCAAACTTGCATTAAGTGACCACCCAAGGGAGACACCAAAAATGGTCGCTTAGAACAATGATCTCTAAACACAAAAAAAACAAATGGAAATCCGGGTACTGGTATGTCCGATTATATGGTTTAATATTTGGAATCAGCAAGTCGCGAATATTAAACATTAACATAGAAATAAATACATTAGAATACTACCAGTAATGTTTAGTTGAAATCGCAAATAGGCATGAGTTAATTCCCTTTAGTAATCATTAGAGCGAGTTCGAGCTTAAACTATGGTTACTATAGTTGAACTATACTTCAACTAAACAACCGCAAATGCAGACTGGTTCGACCAGTGACATCATACGTCTACTATAGTTCGACTAGCTAAAAGACACCTGTTCCTCCAGTTTCAAGATGGCGGTGAATAGGTAAAAAGTTCTAGAGAGTGGGAAATTTACATGGAAATTCTCTACTAGACATATGCACAATGCATCTACTATAGTTAAACTATAGTACGAACCGAACTCGCTCTAAGGAACCTAGCGATTCAGAACGAGGTTTCAGGTCAATAATCATAAACAATGCAACATTCACACTTTGACAGTGACAGGGGATTTGACATCCTGTTAATTAATGGTCGTTTAATACAAACTAAAATTGCTTTTGTTTACGAAATAAGTGACCGCGGTCGCGTTAAGAGAAAGTCGCTTAATACACTATCATTATATAGGCCAAATGGTCGGGGGGAATTGAAAGTGGTCGCTTAAGACAAAAGTCGCTTAATGCACATGGTCGCTTGTGCAAGTTTGACTGTATTTGTAGTTCATAGCCATGGTTACAAGTAACTTATATTTGTAGTTCATAGCCACTGTTATATTTATAGTTGATAGTTTTATTCGTCAGAAATATCCCTACTGCTACCTGCAAAATCTGATGAGAATAATAACACTAAATCCTCATGAGAGACATTACTGGCACATCTGGGGCCCGTTTCACAAAACTTTGTACAACTAAAATGTTTGTAAATGTAAATTTAGGATCGCCTGGAAATTTCAATCAATGGATTTACATTTATTGAGCATAGGCTGCATATGCAGCCTATGCTGAATAACAGTAAATTCAATAATTGTTTACAAGAAAACATTGATTGTTAATGTGAAATTTACAGACTATCATAATTTTGCATGCTGTTTAGTGAAAAGGGCCACTGGAACTTGCACGAAGTTTAGTGAAACGGGCCACTGGATCTACAGTGTTTGCACATGATATCTGTATAGGGAAATACATAGCTTACATACAGTGAAACCTCTCTTAGCTGGACATCGTGGTAGGTTGCAAGGTCGTTTTGGTTGAGAAATATTTCACTGTCATTCAGACATGTGGATGTGACTGAAGAAATGGGGTTTATGGGTTTTGCGTCCGGTGTAGATCCAGATCAGTCTAATCAGGTTCTACACTGTTCCTCATTCCGTCAATGAAACGCATGTATATCTTCTAACAAGCAATAGTGTTTGTGATCCGGCTACAGGAGTGTGCTATCTGTTCAGGAGCTACATGGGTCACAAATCCCATAAGCCCCATTTCTCCAATCACCGCCACATATTAGCACTTGAATGATATTTGTTTGCTTTGCAATCAAGAGCATACATTTTCATCATCAGCAATAAATAGAGAAGACCGGGCTAGTGTCCTTTGATATCAAGTTTATCAGGAAAGGAAACACGTAGGAATTCCGTGGTTTACTTCATATTGAGCAATGACAATGTGGTTTTCATTGAAAAGAACGCTCGTTTATTATGTGTCATTACACTGACGTCATTCGGTAACGTCATGTCATACCGTTTGACCAATTCAACGTCAGTTTTCAATTTGTAATGCGGATATTCATATCAGATCAATGCCTGATAAGACATTAATATGTTATGAGTCGGTACGTATTCAGCCAATACAAAGCTTGTTACCTGATGAATGACAGTGGAGCCAATCAAAGACACGTCTGATTGCTGTGTGTCCGGTCTATATGTTCTACTGTATTTCAGTCGGTGCTTGCTTCGAGGATCTGTTGGCAATAGATGCGAATTCCAATGACGACTGTAACTCTGGTGGGCCTGACCAGATTGTCTGTGTTCGAAGCTGTAAAGACGACTACGTTCTGGCAGATGGCAAGCGAACACAAGTTCTGGAGTGTAGTGGTGCTGCAGTGTGGAACAACACCCTAATGCCTTGTCTCAGTACGTGCTTTAACCCTTTCACCCCTCATGCACTGTCAAAACATGTTTTAATCAAGATAAACTGCAGACTATAAAAACTAATTCAGCATTGTAAGGGTTAATTTACACCCTCACTCGGCTCACTAACACTTGCTGTCAAACGGTATTTTATGAACAAAATGGAAAACTCAGCAGACAATAAAATTTAATGCCGCATTATAAGGATACATTTACTGTAGTATGATATTTTCTAGAAAACAAATCCCTATTTTCTTTATTTCTTCTAAAAAGTTTTTGTTGTTACCACTCATTGGAACCATCTCAAAGAGATAACAGGAGATACTTTTATGGATAAATAAAACAAAATAATCAGATTTTTCAACAACACAAAAAATTCTTAATCTGTTAATACCCCTGAATAAAAGATTAGTACTAACATAATACTTTGGGAGTGGGGGGTGGGGGGCTAAGTTACTCCGTAGCCACTTCGGTGGGGTATGGACCTGGCACCAGGTCAGGTTATTCTAATTTCAGGGCTGAATATATTTTTTATGCCGCCGGGTTTCGAAGAAACGGGTGGCATATAGTGTTTGGACTGTCCGTCCGTCCGTCCGTCCGTCCGTCCGTCCGGGCACACATTAGGGTACTTATGTGGCTAGCCCCACAGGGTTATGGACTTGGTAAAGGATAGGGCTGGTTACAATTAGCCACCTAAAAAATCCTTTTATGTGGCTAAAAATCGTTTTATGTGGCTAATATTTAACATGTGATAAGCCACATAAGTATAGTACTGTAAGAATGTCCGTCCGTCCGTCCGTCCGGGTACACATTAGGGTACTTATGTGGCTAGCCCCACAGGGTTATGGACTTGTTAAAGGATAGGGTTGGTTACAATTAGCCACCTAAAAAATTGTTTTATGTGGCTAAAAATCGTTTTATGTGGCTAATATTTAACATGTGATAAGCCACATAAGTACCCTAATGTAAGAACGTCCGTCCGTCCGTCCGTCCGTCCTCCGTCCGTCCGCCGTCCGTCCGTCCGCCGTCCTCCGTCCGCCTCCGTCCGTCCGTCCGTCCCGCCGTCCGTCCGTCCGTCTGTCCGTCCGGGCACACATTAGGGTACTTATGTGGCTAGCCCCACAGGGTTATGGACTTAGTAAAGGATAGGGTTGGTTACAATTAGCCACCTAAAAAATCATTTTATGTGGCTAAAAATCGTTTTATGTGGCTAATATTTAACATGTGATAAGCCACATAAGTATAGTACTGTAAGAACGTCCGTCCGTCCGTCCGTCACACTTTTCGGTTAACCACTTTGTCACAGTTTCTCAAATATGCTGCAGGTGGCATCCGCGTTCGACAGACGCATTTCTTGTTCTCAATGTAAATATTCCGTTCTGATTTGGGGATTCCCCTCCCCTCCCCACACCCCCCCCCCCCCCCCCCCCCAATGCAACAGGTTAAAATGGGATCGAACCCGTTTGCCCGGCATACACCAATAAACAAACAAACAAACATACTTATCTTGCTAAATACACTTTTGAGGGAGAAATTTTCAGTTTATTAATTTTTATTATACTGTATTTATTACATTATCACAGCCATTAAATTCAGTATAATAATTCTGCATATTTTTAATCATCAAACATAATTATGCAGTCGTTAGTTCTATATGAAATACAATGTAAGGAATTTCGGGATATATGCTTAGCTAAATAAGTATGCTTAGCAATTTTGGTGTAATCGGCTACTGGTGTGGTCACCAGGTCAGGTTGTTAATTTCAGGGCTGAATAGTATACATTTTTCTGTAAATAATCAGTTCTGATTTTGTGATTTAACCCACCATCACAACAGGTAACATTATATGGGATTCAACCCCATTAAAACAGCCTAAAATCACTTCGCTGTTGACGGGCCATTACACATCTTCAAATCAAATATATCCTTAGACTGCAATGGCTTAACCATGGATGATGATTTACAGAGAGTTATGATCCCGTAATTTGGAACAAAGTAGAGATTACCTATGAATACCCGCATCCAACCAAGAACTGCATAGGTGCCCACGACAATCAGATAGAACAGTGGGTGCAGGAGTTTAATAAGCGACTGTCACATGTGTGCAGCATCGACAATGGTGTAACTTACATGAAGTGGCAAGTGCAGGGTCATCAGTCATTTGAAACAGACCAGTCATTTACGGTAAGTGTCTTATTTTGACCGTCAATCCATTGTGGTACACAGCACTTGTGATTTAACATGATATCCTAGGAGTCCTGGGGGCCGTTTCACTAAACTTTGTACGACTAAAATGATCATAAATGCAAATTTAGGATCGTCTGAAAATTTAAATTGATGGATATGCAGCCTATGCAGCATATGCTCAATAAATGTAAATCCAATAATTGTTTACAAGAAAACATTGTGAATGTGAAATTTACAGACTATCACAATTTTGCACTTATGAACATTTTAGTCGTACAAAGTTTAGTGAAACGGGCCCCTGGCGATTGCAATTATCTTATGCTAGCATCAGAATTTTAAAATCCAGATTGCATTTTTACTTTAAAAATGATGATACACTGCAGCTCCATTATAACGCGGTGGTCGGGGTCCAAGATTTCAAACCGCGATCGAATCCGACCGCGTTATAAAATTTCGGGACATGCACGGGTACTGGTACTGCACGGGTTACTGGTATCATTCGCACTTCGGTTACCAACTATTGCGGGAATTCCATTAGCAACGCCCATATATAAAAGTAAGATTAGCGCTAAACCTATTACTTTTAGGGGATGGGATAAATGATGCTGGTGTGGCGAGGGCCTGGCACCAGATCAGGTTGTTCTAATTTCAGGACTGAATATATATTTTGATTGTAAATATTGAGTTCTGAAGTTGGGATTTACCCCCCTTGGACAGGTGGATATGGGACTCGACCCCGTTGACCCGTCTGCGTGTAGACTCCCTGAGGCTTGTACCTCTATGTCAGAAAAGCGGACGTTAAACCCTATTCACTCACTCACTCACTCCATTAGCAACGGACCCGTATAAAATCATGTCATTTGAACAGAAGTTAAAGTAATTATTAATAATGCCTATGACATACAAACTTGTATGTATTAATGTATTAAACATATGAGTTATATATAAAATTATGCTTATTACGTTGTATAGTGCTCGCGATAGACAGACGCTTATTACAATGTATACTACTCGCGATCAACAGACGCTTAAACGAATTAATTGATAATAAATAATGCCTATGGTCACGTGTCCTGCCTATTCATGCGTTTGATACGTGCATAATCTCAGGATGTGGGGTCACGTGATCTATTGTTTACGCTGCAAGTCATATTGATGAATGAAATTTACGATTTAAGCGAGATTGCCTTGGGCTGCAGTGTAAACAATAGACCACGTGATCCATACCCAGATAATGCTGAAACACCGGTCTATTTATAGAATGCTAAATATTACACCTGGGAGTAAAGAAAAAGAAAGGCCGAACACCCAACCATTTATTAGCGACAATTATGTGTTAACACAGATACATTGACATTACTTGGTGACAAAAAGCGGTACATTTACGTGAATGGAGAAATGGTGCTCATGGGATTTGTGACCAGTGTAGCTTCTGATCAGGCGTTACATTGGTCGGCATGCTCCTTTGATACGACCATTACTTCGCGAATACATGTCAATTGGGATTAAGGTAATTGAATTGATTAATAAATATGCCTATTAACATGATTACCTGATTAAAGGTATTACATTTGCTAACATACTAATAATAATCCTTTCATGGACTTTGAACTTCGTTGTTTGAATAAACTTACAGAAATCTCGAATCAACTAATTACACAATGACTATGACGTCCGACGATTTTTTTAATTTTTTTTTTTCTCTCGATTTTTTAAAAAAAAAATTGGGATCCACGAGAGACCCGCGTTATAATGGAGATCACGCTATACGCGACCGCGTTATAATGGAGCTGCAGTGTATTATAAGTAGTTGAATGAACTATTTTTGTTTGTTTATGATATAGCTGTACCAAATTAATTGATCAGGGCCCGTTTACCTAATCTTCGTCTGAGAAGTTTGTTAGTGAAACATTGAAATTTACAATAAGTAAAAACATTAATTCAAACTTCGAAAAAGTCCTACTACTCTCAAACTATTAATGAAAGAGAGAAAAATCCTACACAATTATGGAAGAATTTACATGATCTAACAAATAAATCTAAAAAAAAATCCCACTTCATGCATGTACATAAATGATGCAAATGGTGATCCTATTCTAAATCCAGAAGAGGCTTCTAATACTTTTAATAATTTTTTTCTTTCAGTCTATACAAAATTCAATGACGCAAACAATTCTGATAATTACTCGCAGGAAAAGTTTGACTTGTACACTAGAAGCAAATTATCCCCACAAAATAACTTTATAATTCCACCAACTAACATTGAATTTGTAGAAAAGAAATTACTATCTTTAAATTCAACTAAGGCAACTGGTCATGGTGCAACATTTTTGAAGCTGAGTGACCCTATTATAGCTAAACCACTTGCTAAGTTAATAAACCTAAGCATTACAACAGGGAATTTTCCAGACAGTCTGAAGAAAGCGAAAGTAACTCTTATATTCAAAAAAGGATCTAAAAATGACAAAAACAATTACAGACCTGTACATGTATCTATTCTCCCTATTCTGTTCAAAATCATTAATAAATTTAATCTAATTTATGGGCGACAATCAGGGTTTAGAAGTAATCATTCACGTGAAACTGCCTTAAATGCTATTATTGACGACTGGATTACTGCAATGGGCAATAATGATGTTGTTGGAACAATTTTCGTATACAAAGCTTTTGACCTTGTAAATCATAAAATACTGCTACAGAAATTACATAGCTATAAATTTAGTGCTAACTCATTATCTTGGTTTCAATATTATTTACATGACAACACACAACAAGTCTCAATTTCTGGTAAACTATCTAATCCCCAGCCAATTATCTCAGGTGTTCCACAGGGCTCTGTGTTAGGACCATTGCTTTTTGTACTGTACATTAATGATCTGTCATTACAAGCAGAAAATTCACTTATCAATATGTTTGCCGATGACACTACTCTTACCGCGATAGGCAGATCAGTTGTTTCAATTGCAAATGATCTCAATAATGATTTTGATTCTATTGTTAAGTGGTGTAGGGTCAACCATATGTGCATAAACATTGATAAAACAAGAACAATGCTAATTTCTTAAAATCAAAAACAAGCGTCTATTAATTGTAACAAGCCTGATCTAAAAATTCTGAATGAAGATATTTATACTCCATCAGCCACACTATTCAAAGAGCTTGGCTGGATGCAGTTTGATGCAAGGGTTGATTATAAAAAGGCTATTTTAATGTATAAATCTCTAAATAATATTTCTCCAACATACCTCCAAAATAAATCCACTTTTACATATGATATTCATAACCTAAATCTGCATTCTTCTGTAAATAGCTTACTTTATGTACCAAAGCCATATAGAGAAATATTCCGAAAATCCCTAGCCTACTCTGGATCTCGAATCTGGAACAATCTCCCAGATACGGTAAGGCAAGCATAATGTTTGGTATCATGCAAAAACCTGTATTTGCAATGGTACCATGCACAGCAACATCACTTCTAAACATTCTGCTTGACTATTAAATACCAGTGTCTAGTCTTGACCAAATTGTAAATCACAAGTCTTGTATACATGTTTATGATGTACATAGTATGTATGTATGTTTGTATAGTATGTATATTTTATAGTTAGAGAGGGCCTCAGGGAAGATTGGATTTACCAACTGATGTTTTAAATATTCATTATTATTATTATTAATAACATTTACATGGACAGCCAACTTTGGCTAATCTTTCTTGGATGTATTCAAATTTGTGGTGGATTAATCGGGCTTATGGGATTTGTGACCAGTGTGGCTCCTGATCCAACAGCATACTCCTGTGCCTGAGAACGATCTACGAGGCTCATCCTATATATAGTGAAAACTGCTCAGTATTATTTCTTTGAATGTACAATACTGGCCATATATCCATAATCGTGCAACGTAACCTTCTGTCTGTTTAATTATTGATTTGCATATATTCGGAAGTGCTTCTATACTGGTTGCTAGGCTACTGGAGGGGGCACATTAACCACCCATGGCATGGCACAATTAAGCCTCTATAAGTCAGATTACTCAAGGTGATAAACAGAATTATTGATATTGTCAAATACGTTAACGTCGCACAAACTTAAATCCGAAGAATGAAGAGGGTGACACATGTCTTCCTAGAGTCATGACGTCGCTAATGATGTCAACTGCATACATTTTCAAGCTATTTCAGGCAGTGTGGACACCACTGTGCAGCCACCCTTCTCTTACGAGTATGACGTATTTGAGCTGATCTTAGGTATCTGATTACATATATCAGTGATTCTATATTTTATGTACATCTTGGGGCCGTTTTTCTAGTTTCGAGGTAGAACCAATAATTCATTAAACTGTGTCTATTTCATTGGATGACAGTCCAGGTGTTACATTTATAATAGTATAGCCAATTGTTCTCGTCATTTTATATATTTTATTTCCAATTCTACTAATACAGCATATATAACAAACATATTTATACTTTGCATATGCTGTACAATATAACTTCAAGTTAATGTTTACTTTTAATGTGATTGCCAATAGAAACCCACACTCATCGAAGCTGTGTTTTTTGTTGTTCCAGAGCGTTTACTAATTAAATCCCGATATATAAATGTTGTAGGTCTGAATAAATGTGCAATTACTGACCGACAACTAATGGGACATGGTTTATATCTAATTGACGCATGGACTGACTGGTTGGTATGGTAATTTATCATTGCCGTTACACGATCGTCATTACCGTTACACAATTTTGTAACGGAAATGATCGTAATGGTAATGATTTTTCTTTAAAAACTCCCATTTTTCACCCCTCTGTATACAACGCATCATGAAGGTAGAATATGCAAATGCAATGTTGTAAGTGTTTCTATCCACCCATTTTGGTTTCAGCCGACCTATATACATATGGACGTGTATAATATGCCAACAATAGAAAATAATAACAAAACACACATAACAAGAATTGTAAATACTGTTTTCTTAATGGATTGGTATTGTACAAACTTCAAGTAATATCTTATTCTATATAAAAGCTGTTGGTCTGTCTCATTTTATTTTCAGAGAGGGGTTCATGCAAGCGTTTCTGATTGTGATCCAATAAATCAGTTGGTATACTATACGAAACATATGACAATAAGCGACGCAACGTATTACCAATGTATTATGCATTTCTATACAGGTATTCTCACTGAAAACGCCATGTTTTTACCATAATATTTTTCTGTTCGTTCATCACCGCGTCCATGACACTTGATGTATGTGATGATGATGGCATGTACTGATGACGTCATAGAACGTAGTGCTGTAATAGAATGCGACGTCATTGAAGAAGTGTCAATATAGCGGTATGCCAAATTTCATTCAGATATATGCAGTACGGTATATACCAACTTACATATTCGTTTTCACTATTTATTAGATAACCCTCATATATTGCTTGTTTGAAGCATGAAAGGTGTTTCATTGATGGAATGGCAAACAGTGTAGATCTTGATCAGACTGCTAATGCACAGGCTGATCTGGATCTACACTGGTTGCAAAACCCATAAGCCCCATTTCTCCAGTCACACTCGCATTTAGTCACACTCATTTAATTTAATCGTACACCTTTTCTAATTGTACGATGTTAGTGAAGTAGCGTACCCCAGGATCTTGTATAAAACTGTCGTAAACGTCACAATATTGTGCTTGCAGATTCGGACTGAGCTAACCATTCAGCAACTGGATGCGAGTTTTGATGCCACTCAACAGGAAGATTGCTGGACGCAGATTGCTCGCAAGTATGGCCTCTCATCCTGAGGCCCGTTTCACTAAACTTTGTACGACTAAAATGTTCAATTGATGGATTTACATTTATTGAGCATAGGCTGCAATGGTCAATAAATGTAAATCCAATAATTGTTTACAAGAAAACGTTGTTAGTGTGAAATTTACAGAATATCATAATTTTGCACTTACAAGCATTTTAGTTGTACAAAGTTTAGTGAAACAGGCCCCCGGTGCTGTCTTACATTTCACTCAGCAGCATACAGACCTATAACATTGAATTACACCACTCGGTTCTGTACAGTATCAGTAGTTACGCCACTCTCGTGTTGTCCATCTATGGAGAAATGACATCAGTAACGTCGCATTGACATGTTTCCTTTGACCAATCAAATAATTTTCTCACACACACCCTCGCAAGACAGTCACTTTCTGTACGGCCTGCATCCAGAAATTTATTCGCACAAATCTTGACCATATTTTACTTTATTTGTATACGCCCGTTTGAAAAAAATTGGGCGTATTATGTATTCACTTATACGAGCGGGCCGGCGGGTGGGCGGCTGGGCGGCCTGCACAGCTTTTCCATGCAATATCTAGAGTAATTGACGGATCACTGTGGTTAATTAATGTTGCCACAGTTTCTCCAATCTGCCACCGGGGGCATTCGTGTGCCGACAGGCCACATTTCTTGTTGCCAGGGCCTGTGGTGTTAAACTAAATATTTGCCATGTAATTGTGCATTAATAAGGAAAGTTCAGTTACATTTACTGTTGTCTGCTGTTGTTTGTATTTTGTATTTTTTCTCATAAAAAAGTTCTTCCGTTTGAAAAAATTGGGCGTATTATGTATTCACTTGTTTGTCTTTTTTCTCAATAAACAAGTTTCTTCACCATCATATAACAGTAATATCACTTGATGGATTGCTTCAACATTTGGACACTTGATACATGTGAGCATTTGGAACACACTGATGGTCCCATTAACATGACCTTGACCTTTTTGACCTTCACCTCGTTGTGGAATCACTTTGCCATTTTATTGTCCAAAAGTTTCTTCAACCTTGACCTTTTTCGTGTTTAAAGCATGCACGTCTCTGATGGATTTTGTGATGCTTACTTTAGTACATGCCCATGATCATGTTACGGTCAAATGCCTCGGCAGGCGCGACATCACTTCCGCGGCGGAATTCTTGTTGTTGTCATTTGACTGATAAGGTAATATTAGTTGAACTTTGAATATTCTCTTATTTCTATTGGCAGACCGGAATTGTTTGAGTATGGTGTATTGACTTGCATGGACGGGGACTTACTGATAAGTAACATGACCGTCCCCGACAATGGCGTCGTCGTTATGGGTGAACTCGACTATCTGTGTGATGATCATCAACTCAAGGTCACTGACACACATCAAACCGTGCACTGTGGTATGTAGGAAATCTCATATTGTGACTGGAGAATTGGGGCTTATGGGCTTAGCGACCAGTGTAGATCCAGATCAGACTGTGCATCTGCACAGTCTGATCAGGATATGCACTTGGCCCCATTCAGTCAGTGAATCACCCGTCATGCTTATAACAAACAGTAAAGAAATTTCTCTGTCTGTAGGTATACACTAGCAGACCCTAGCTAGCCTAGCCACTATGGAACGCCAACTCTAAACTTAAATAATTATTGTTAGCACTAAATAATTAGAGCTAGCACGAAAATAGAAACATTTAGAGCTAATTCCAAATCATTTGAAGAGCTGGCTCTAAATATTTAATTTAGAGCTAGCAATAATTATTTGAGTTTATGAAATGCCTAATCTACATACATGTAATCTCAAATAATTATTGTTAGCTCTAAATAATTAGAACGCCAAATCTACATAACTAAATAAATAAATCCAAGTTCTCCTGTCACAGTGGTTGTACTGCCCATTATCCCAGTTCTCCATCACAGATCTGCATATATCCGTTGTCCTGTCACATGATGTACTTGCCCATATCCCACTGTCACAGTGATTGTATGACATATCCCAGTTCTCCTGTCAGGTTGTACTGCCCATATCCCATCTCCAGTCACGTGATTGTACTGCATATATCCCAGTCCTGTCAGTGATGTACTGTATATCATCCTGTCACGTAATTGTACTACCATTAAATACCAGTTGTCCTGTCACAGTGATGTACTGCGACGGTGATTGTACTACCCATATATCACAGTGCTCCTGTCACAGTGATGTACTGCCCATTATATCCCAGTTCTCCTGTCACAGTGATGTATGCCCCATATATCCCAGTTCTCCTGTCACAGTGATTGTACTGCCCATATATCCCAGTTCTCCTGTCGCAGTGATTATACTGCCCATATATCCCAGTTCTCCAGTCACACTGATTGTACTGCCCATATATTCCAGTTGTCCTGTCACAGTGATTGTAGTGCCCATATATCCCAGTTCTCCAGTCACAGTGATTGTACTGCCCATATATCCCAGTTCTCCAGTCACAGTGATTGTACTGCCCATGTATCCCAGTTGTCCTGTCACAGTGATTGTACTGCCCATATATCCCAGTTCTCCAGTCACAGTGATTGTACTGCCCATGTATCCCAGTTGTCCTGTCACAGTGATTGTACTGCCCATATATCCCAGTTCTCCTGTCACAGTGATTGTACTACCCATATATCCCAGTTATTTTGTCACAGTGATTGTACTGCGCATATATCCCAGTTCTCATGTCACAGTGATTGTACTACCCATATATCCCAGTTCTTCTGTCACAGTGATTGTACTGCCCATATATCCCAGTTCTCCAGTCACAGTGATTGTACTGCCCATGTATCCCAGTTGTCCTGTCACAGTGATTGTACTGCACATATATCCCAGTTTTCCTGTCACAGTGATTGTACTTCCCATATATCCCAGTTCTCCTGTCACTGTGATTGTACTGCCCATATATCCCAGTTCTCCTGTCACAGTGAGTACTGCCCATATATCCCGGTTCTCCTGTCACAGTGATTGTACTGCCCATATATCCCAGTTCTCCAGTCACAGTGATTGTACTGCCCATGTATCCCAGTTGTCCCGTCACAGTGATTGTACTGCCCATATATCTCAGTTGTCCTGTCACAGTGATTGTACTGCCCATATATCCCAGTTCTCCTGTCACAGTGATTGTACTGCCCATATATCCCAGTTCTCCTGTCACAGTGATTGTACTGCCCATAAATCCCAGTTCTCCTGTCACAGTGATTATACTGCCCATACATCCCAGTTCTTCTGTCACAGTGATTGTACTGCCCATATATCCCAGTTCTCCTGTCACAGTGATTGTACTGCGCATATATCCCAGTTCTCCTGTCACAGTGATTGTACTGCCCATGTATCCCAGTTGTCCTGTCACAGTGATTGTACTGCACATATATCCCAGTTTTCCTGTCACAGTGATTGTACTACCCATATATCCCAGTTCTTCTGTCACAGTGATTGTACTGCCCATATATCCCAGTTCTCCAGTCACAGTGATTGTACTGCCAATGTATCCCAGTTGTCCTGTCACAGTGATTGTACTGCACATATATCCCAGTTTTCCTGTCACAGTGATTGTACTACCCATATATCCCAGTTCTCCTGTCACTGTGATTGTACTGCCCATATATCCCAGTTCTCCTGTCACAGTGATTGTACTGCCCATACATCCCAGTTCTCCTGTCACAGTGAGTACTGCCCATATATCCCGGTTCTCCTGTCAGAGTGCTTGTACTGCCCATATATCCCAGTTCTCCAGTCACAGTGATTGTACTGCCCATGTATCCCAGTTGTCCTGTCACAGTGATTGTACTGCCCATATATCCCAGTTCTCCTGTCACAGTGATTGTACTGCCCATGTATCCCAGTTGTCCTGTCACAGTGATTGTACTGCCCATAAATCCCAGTTCTCCTGTCACAGTGATTATACTGCCCATACATCCCAGTTCTTCTGTCACAGTGATTGTACTGCCCATATATCCCAGTTCTCCTGTCACAGTGATTGTACTGCCCATATATCCCAGTTATCCTGTCACAGTGATTGTACTGTCCATATATCCCAGTTCTCCAGTCACAGTGATTGTACTGCCCATGTATCTCAGTTGTTCTGTCACAGTGATTGTACTGCCCATATATCCCAGTTCTCCTGTCACAGTGATTGTACTGCCCATAAATCCCAGTTCTCCTGTCACAGTGATTATACTGCCCATACATCCCAGTTCTTCTGTCACAGTGATTGTACTGCCCATATATCCCAGTTATCCTGTCACAGTGATTGTACTGTGCATATATCCCAGTTCTGCTGTCACAGTGATTGTACTGCCCATATATCCCAGTTCTGCTGTCACCGTGATTGTACTGCGCATATATCCCAGTTCTCCTGTCACAGTGATTGTACTGCGCATATATCCCAGTTCTCCTGTCACAGTGATTGTACTGCGCATATATCCCAGTTATCCTGTCACAGTGATTGTACTGTCCATATATCCCAGTTCTCCAGTCACAGTGATTGTACTGCCCATGTATCTCAGTTGTTCTGTCACAGTGATTGTGCTGCCCATATATCCCAGTTCTCCTGTCACAGTGATTGTACTGCCCATATATCCCAGTTCTCCTGTCACAGTGATTGTACTGCCCATATATCCCAGTTCTCCTGTCGCAGTTATTGTACTGCCCATATATCCCAGTTCTCCAGTCACAGTGATTGTACTGCCCATGTATCCCAGTTGTCCTGTCACAGTGATTGTACTGCCCATATATCCCAGTTCTCCTGTCACAGTGATTGTACTACCCATATATCCCAGTTATTTTGTCACAGTGATTGTACTGCGCATATATCCCAGTTCTCATGTCACATTGATTGTACTACCGATATATCCCAGTTCTTCTGTCACAGTGATTGTACTGCCCATATATCCCAGTTCTCCAGTCACAGTGATTGTACTGCCCATGTATCCCAGTTGTCCTGTCACAGTGAGTGTACTGCACATATATCCCAGTTTTCCTGTCACAGTGATTGTACTACCCATATATCCCAGTTCTCCTGTCACTGTGATTGTACTGCCCATATATCCCAGTTCTCCTGTCACAGTGATTGTACTGCCCATACATCCCAGTTCTCCTGTCACAGTGAGTACTGCCCATATATCCCGGTTCTCCTGTCACAGTGATTGTACTGCCCATATATCCCAGTTCTCCAGTCACAGTGATTGTACTGCCCATGTATCCCAGTTGTCCTGTCACAGTGATTGTACTGCCCATATATCCCAGTTGTCCTGTCACAGTGATTGTACTGCCCATATATCCCAGTTATCCTGTCACAGTGATTGTACTGCCCATATATCCCAGTTCTCCTGTCACAGTGATTGTACTGCCCATAAATCCCAGTTCTCCTGTCACAGTGATTATACTGCCCATACATCCCAGTTCTTCTGTCACAGTGATTGTACTGCCCATATATCCCAGTTCTCCTGTCACAGTGATTGTACTGCGCATATATCCCAGTTCTCCTGTCACAGTGATTGTACTGCGCATATATCCCAGTTCTCCTGTCACAGTGATTGTACTGCCCATATATCCCAGTTCTGCTGTCACAGTGATTGTACTGCGCATATATCCCAGTTCTCCTGTCACAGTGATTTGTACTGCCCATATATCCCAGTTCTCCTGTCACAGTGATTGTACTGCCCATATATCCCAGTTGTCCTGTCACAGTGATTGTACAGCCCATATATCTCAGTTATCCTGTCACAGTGGTGGTTTTGTACTGCCCATTTATCCCAGAGTTCTCCTGTCACAGAGATTGGTTACTGTCCTATTAAATTCCCAGTTCTACTGTCACAGTGATTGTACTACTTCCCATATATCCCAGTTTCCTGTCACCCAGGTAATTGTTACTAATTAAATACCAGTTTGTTCTGACACAGTTGAATTTGTTACATACCCCATAAATATCACAGTTCTCCCGTCACGTGATTGATTGTCACTAACCATAATATCCACCAGTTCTCCTGTCACCAAGTGAATTGTTACTACCCATTAAATACCCAGTTATTCCTGTACAGTGTTGTTACTCCATATATCCTTTCTCCTGTCACAGTGAATTTGTAACTACCTATTAAATACTCCAGTTGTTCTCCGTCCACAGTGCATTGTACCTACCGATATATACCCAGTTCTCCTGTCACAGTGATTTGTACACCATTAAATACCCATTGTCCTGTTCACAAGTCCCATTGTTACTACCCATAATATTTCCCATTCTCCTGTCCCAGTTGTTGTACTGCCCATATATCCCAGTTTCTTTTCCTGACACAGTGGGATTGTAACTGCCCAGAATATTCCCAGTTCTTCCTGTCACAGTGGGATTGTACTGCCCATATATCCCAGTTCTCTTCTCCTGACACAGTGATTGTACGACCCATATATCCCCCAAGTTTCCTCCTGCTCCACATTGATTGTACTGCCCATATATCCCAGTTCTACCTGTTTCACAGTGATTGTATTACCCATATATCCCAGGTTCCTTCTGTCACAGTGGATTGTACTGCGCCCATATTCCCAGTTCCCACACCTGTCACAGTGATTGTACTGCCCATATATCCCAGTTCAGTTTCCTGTCACAGTGATTTTTTCGTACTACCCATATAATCCCAGTTCTCCAGTCACAGTGATTGTACTGCCCAATAATCCCAGTTCTCCTGTTCAAACAGTAATTGTATCTACCATTAAATTAACCAGTTGTCCAGTCCACAGTGATTGTACTAATCACCCATATATCCCCAGTTATCCCTGTCACAGTAATTGTACTAACCATTAAATACCAGTTTGTCCTGTCAAAACAGTGATTGTACTTACCCATATAATCCCCATGTTACTCCTGTCACAGTGATTGTACTACCTATATATCCCAGTTCTCCTGTCACAGTAATTGTACTACCATTAAATACCAGTTGTCCTGTCACAGTGATGTACTGCGACGGTGATTGTACTACCCATATATCACAGTGCTCCTGTCACAGTGATTGTACTACCCATATATCCCAGTTCTCCTGTCACAGTGATGTACTGCCCATATATCCCAGTTCTCCTGTCACAGTGATTGTACTGCCCATATATCCCAGTTCTCCTGTCGCAGTGATTGTACTGCCCATATATCCCAGTTCTCCAGTCACAGTGATTGTACTGCCCATGTATCCCAGTTGTCCTGTCACAGTGATTGTACTGCCCATATATCCCAGTTCTCCAGTCGCAGTGATTGTACTGCCCATATATCCCAGTTCTCCAGTCACAGTGATTGTACTGCCCATATATCCCAGTTCTCCTGTCACAGTGATTGTACTGCCCATGTATCCCAGTTGTCCAGTCACAGTGATTGTACTGCCCATATATCCCAGTTCTCCTGTCGCAGTGATTGTACTGCCCATATATCCCAGTTCTCCTGTCACAGTGATTGTACTGCCCATATATCCCAGTTGTCCTGTCACAGTGATTGTACTGCCCATATATCCAAGTTCTCCTGTCGCAGTGATTGTACTGCCCATATATCCCAGTTCTCCTGTCACAGTGATTGTACTGCCCATACATCCCAGTTCCCCTGTCACAGTGATTGTACTGCCCATATATCCCAGTTCCCCTGTCGCAGTGATTGTACTGCCCATATATCCCAGTTCTCCTGTCACAGTGATTGTACTGCCCATACATCCCAGTTCCCCTGTCGCAGTGATTGTACTGCCCATATATCCCAGTTCTCCTGTCACAGTGATTGTACTGCCCATACATCCAGTTCCCTGTCGCAGTGATTGTACTGCCCATATATCCCAGTTGTCCTGTCACAGTGATTGTACTACCCATATATCCCAGTTCTCCTGTCACAGTGATTGTACTGCCCATGTATCCCAGTTCTCCTGTCACAGTGATTGTACTGCCCATATATCCCAGTTCTCCAGTCACAGTGATTGTACTGTCCATATATCCCAGTTCTCCTGTCACAGTGATGGTACTGCCTATAAATCCCAGTTCTCTTGTCACAGTGATTGTACTGCCCATATATCCCAGTTCTCCAGTCACAGTGATTGTACTGTCCATATATCCCAGTTCTCCTGTCACAGTGATTGTACTGTCCATATATCCCAGTTCTCCTGTCACAGTGATGGTACTGCCTATGAATCCCAGTTCTCCTGGCACAGTGATTGTACTACCCATATATCCCAGTTCTCCAGTCACAGTGATTGTACTGTGCATATATCCCAGTTCTCCTGTCACAGTGATGGTATTGCCTATAAATCCCAGTTCTCCTGTCACAGTGATTGTACTGCCCCTATATCCCAGTTCTCCTGTCACAGTGATTGTACTGCCCATATATCCCAGTTCTCCTATCACAGTGATTGTACTGCTTTTAGTTCCAAAGTGTGGTGCGGGTACTTATTTTAATGAGACAACACTGACGTGCCAGGAATGCCCAGCCCAGATGTATCAGGCCATGGTCGGACAGACAGAATGTAAGGCCTGTGGAGACGGACTTCTGCCCAGTGCAGACAAAACCTATTGTGAAGGTATCTAGAAACTAGCAGTTCCACATTCAACACCCAGTCTATGGGTATATATATTCCTGCAGTTTTAAATCAATCCAAAATGAAGTGTACATATACAGGGTATGGGATCACGTCATATTGGAAATGTTTGACATCATTTCTAAATAATTCCAGCACAAACATATTTACACAATTCCCTAACATTTGATTGGCCTGTAGCAAGTCTCTGTCCAAAATTTATATCCCAGTAAACTTCCACGCCAAACTACTTTCTACAGGTGCGCTGTCAGTGCTGTCAATGTAAACAAATGACTGCCGTCTGTCAAAATAAACACAATTTATTTCAAATGCTGGAATTATAAGGAATGAATGGCCTTTTTGTGGAATTTATCGGGGATATAAACTTGGAAAAGTCGCGGGAATACTGGACGAGGCCTTCCGGCCTTCGTCCAGTATTCCCGCGACTTTTCTAATGAATCGTTTGAAAACGTGGCGTATTGTGTTGTTGCGTTGTCCGTCCGTTCATAAATCTTAGTCTTGTACCGCGAAATAGTCCTTCACTTTTCTACTGATCTAGTTTATGCTTCCCATACATGACTACTATGAAGTCCCGCATTGCAGAACTTAAATATTTTCACTCCCCCTCGAATACTTACAAAAGTATCTCCCTTTATTGATTCCGAAATTCCCTGTTTTGACTTGTACGGCATACAAGTCCTACTTTCGTACACCGATCCGATCCATACTTTATATACATGACCACCATCAAGTGCTGCAGTGCGTAATCCAAAAATGTTCATCCCACCTCAAATACTTACGGAAATATCTTTCTTTTTTGACTCTGAACTTGCCATTTTTTCCAATTCATACTTTGCATACTTGACCATCAAGTGCTGCAGTGCGTAATCCAAAATGTTCATCCCACCTCAAATATCTTTCTTTTTTGACTCTGAACTTGCCATTTTTTCCAATTCATACTTTGCATACCTGACCACCATCAAGTGCCGCAGTGTGTAACACAATTTATTACACTGTTGCAACTTATTTGCACGGGTTCCGCTATGAGAGAAAACCGGTAATCAACTCCTTGTAATACAAATAATACACAGTGAGAACACCCGTAATTGCGCGCCTGTTTTCTTGGAAACCACGAGCTATCATGCAAATTTTTAATTTTATTACAGTCAAAATAAAGTTATTTGAAATTTGGAAAGGGTCTAGACTAATCTAGAATGTTAATGTGATTGAACACATTCCAAACATGCACTTAAATATATCTGGTTCATAGAAACAGCTGCGTAAATTGGATTTGAAAAAGCTTACATGACTTCACATTTGACGTCACACAACGTGACGTCAAAACGAGGGAAAACACGTCATTGTATAACTATTCATGCGCACATCACAATTCATTGATTATAATCTCAAAAATAGACTAAATGTGCATATATATCTGCCGTGGAAGTGTAATGAATAGCATATTCCATTGTACATGTTTGACTAGCGAAAATAATACACCCGTGTCCGTCGGCGTCTGTGCAAGCAACTTGTTCGCTACGCTCACTCATTACTTACGCGGAAGCTGACGCACACTCGTGTATTATTTCCCGCTATTCAAAATGTGCGATGGAATATCCTCTATTTCTTTCACTCCACCTCAAATCCTTATGGAATTATCCCCCTATTTCGACTCCGACCGAAATTCCCATTTTCAACTTGTACAGCAAATTAGTCCTACAGTTTTCCACTGATGCTATTCATTCTGTACGTACCTGACCACCATAAAATATCACAGTGTGTAACACAAACATTGTCACTTGACCTGAAATCTTATGGAATTATTCCCCCTTTTTACCTAAAAATTTCCACTTTTGACTTGTACAGCAACTAGTCCTACATGTTTCCACCAATCCAGTTCATACAGTGGAACCTCTCTAAACCGGACAACAAGCAACATATGTGGTCATAATTTTGATGGGTTTCTTGGTCATTGATCTCAAGTGATAATGCCTGTTCGTGATCACAACTATGGCTCGGAATAATCAAATGCCTGATTTACAGTGTTTCACTTTACTTGGTAAATGTGACAACCTTCGAGTTGGAGTGAGTAACATGAACAGATTTTATGGGGATCCATTCCCTTTGGAGTTATGCCCCTTTTACAATCATAAAATGCAATGTTATGCTTGTCTTCTACTACTTCTGCAGTTTTCAGCTGATGTAATTCATACTCAGTATATTTGCAACCAACAATCAGCTATTGTTGCATGACTGCCATTGAAATACACCGCTTACAGCTGTGTTCAAAATTACAGCATGTGCTGTTTGACCATGGCTGTAGATAATGCTCATTCCGGGGCCAAGTCAACACCTACGTAACGCATGTGTCTCATGACGTTACTAGAACACGCCATTACATCACCAGACCACAGGTTGAAGTAACAGACCGAGGTCTATTCATACATTAAATATGCCTAAAAGCATCAATAAATGAAAATAAATGAGCTAAAAAATATTTTTTACTCCCTACATATAGCTTCTTTTTTTTCTTGATGCTTTTAGACATATTTAATGTATGTATAGACCTCGGTCCGTTACTTCAACCTGTGCACCAGACCAGTTCACAATGGTCGCACTGAAATGTTGAAATTGATGCAGCTGCATCACGCGATGTGTACAGCGGTCCCGGAATATGTATGTGTAAATCGGCTGTTTGAATGGAGCAGATTATCAAAGTACTGCATATATGCTCAAATTACACGATATTTCCGATGGAAATGTAAAAATAACGTTCGACCATGTCTAGCCATGGGTAAACGTTTGCTGTGGCATGAGGGAATTGTTTGAATCCACGGCCTACAGCCTTGGGGTTCAAACAGTTCCCTAGTGCCACGGCAAACGTTTACCCATGGCTGGACATTGTCCAACCTTATAATGGTGTACATCAGCAGCTATATACCATTTGATCTCGATGTGACATTCACTTACATTTTTCATCCAAAACCATATACTGTAATAACCCTAAATATTTTGACACAATTTATTCTGGGAAACGCACATTTATATATGGTTTCTCACAGCAAGGAATGTCCAAATATTGATGGTAAGTATCGTTGTACTTGTGTATCACTATAAAAATGTATGTTGATACTATTTACTTTGGGAAACCGCTATTTTATAGGAGTTTCCCAAAACAAATAGTGTCTGAATATTTAGGGCTATTATGGTAGATTCTAGCGGCTTTAAACCCAAAATTCAGTATACATGTAGAGTCCGGCAGCTTTAAACATCTCCTCTGTTCATTTAATACTTCAATGCAACATTGCCCCTTGGTATTTGATAAAATATAATGGTTCATTTGTGTGGCATCACCCATGCGGCCCACATGCCTAATTTCAAGGTCAAATTACTAACTTTGCATTAAAGTTTTGCAAAATTTGCATTATAGTTTTTTACTACCTATTATTTCTGCAACCCAGAGTCCGATTGACTTAAAACTTCATATTCCTGTTTATTACCATCTATATTGTCATTCCAAAGTCCGCCCATGTGAATGGCATGCCCCAGTCAAGATATTTAGAAATTTGTGTTAAAATTTTGCAAAGTTTGCTTTAAATTGTGTTTGTTGGTTATCTGTTATATCTCTGCAACCCTTAGTCAGATTGGCTTGAAACTTCATACTTATTTGACATCATCCATATCTTCATTCTGTAGCCCACCCATGTGGCCCCTGTGTTCATGGTCAGGGCCAAATGACTTAGCCAACACCTTTAATGCAAATTTCTAGCTGTTATATCTCTGCAACCCTTAGTCAGATTGGCTTGAAACTTCATATACTTATGTGTCATCATCCATATTTTTCAGCTCACCATGTGGCCCCTGTGTTCAAGGTCAAATCCGTCAGTGATTTCTTTTTCCATGGCTTTATCCCCCCTTGCATTATAGCTGTACCTCGACTGGCATATATTGTGACCTTTGGCACTCTTGTTGAGTTTGTGTTGGAAGTTTTGGTTTGTCGGTCCAGGCATTGGCCAGGGGTATCCGTGAGCCTCTGTTCACTTGCTCCAGTTTTATATGATCTTGCTGTTGTCCTGTAAGAATGGACGTAACAAAATACCAATCAATAAATCAAGTTTTATGTCCTATGAAAATGAAATCACCAAAGATGTCTTGAAGATCTGATATGTGGCTCTGACTGGAGAAATGGGGCTTATGACTTTGGTGACCAGTGTAGATCCAGACCAGCCTGTGCATCATCGACACAGTCTGACCAGGATCTGCACTGTTCGCCAGTCCATCAATGAAACACACATCATGCTAAAGGAGTATGCTATTTGACCTGAAGTTACACTGGTCAGAAATCCCATAAGCCCCATTTCTCCAGTCACGGACTCGTGTACATTCATATGTACAGTCGAAGCCCTGCCAATGAGATTCATGTAATTGCAGAATTTTGCCCACCTGGCTACGTGTCAACTACGGGCGTGGCGCCCTGTATTCTGTGTGAAATGGACACATTTTGGGTGAATCCTACGACATGTCTGCAATGTCAGAACGACACTGGTACGTCTGGGTATCAAGTCGCAATTGGACCAGACTCCTGCCAAGGTAAACATTATTGTCCCCTCGCCAATAGGCAACAGGGGATTTAGCGTTATTCCATGCATCCATGTACAATGTACAATATCTCATGAACCGCTACACCGATGTTGATAATATTTGGCCACAATGTGGTGCTTTGTTTTGCATACGACCCACATCCAACCGCCCAAGGTCAAAGTCACTGCGGACTTGTGTTCACCTTGTTTGTAAGGCTAAAATGTAAGTTTTTTTTTGTTGTTTTTTTTATTATTATTATTATCAAGGCTGCCAGCGAGGGGATTAGCTTCATAATAATGATGCCCATATTCTTAATGTTAATTAGAGTGTATGTGTGTCTTGATCACATAACATGTTCATTTCTCGAAAATGCTTATGACCAGTGTTGTCTCGTACCAGTATGTGGATCTGATCAGTGTCTATGTACACTGTTCACCATTCATTCAAAAGCCATTGATTATATCTTTAGTTAAAAATAATGTCATCTAGTATTAGATTGTATCAGAATGGCAGTCCTACATGTGAAGAAATGAAGTAACCCTTTCACCCCTAAGTAACTGGAATGGATTTTATATGTTAATTTTCCAACCAATCCAATCATTATAAAATAATTTTCAGACTAGTCCATTTATGATATCAAAGGGGGTGTTATTATTCTCAAAAATATGAAAATTACTCGTCATGAGCCGGCTCATCTGGATCTACACAATTTGCCAATACCTCTATACAGGCCTGTGGTGTTGAAAGGATTCAGCCCACACGACAATATTTATTTTGACTAGATCTATTTTGCTGTGACTGGAGAAATTGTGATGATGGTTTTTTGCAACCAATCTGCACCAGGGCCTGAACTGTTCACAGATCAGTGAGGTTCAGTGAGGTTCACACTCATTTTATGCTTCTGACAAACAGTATTGTTCCTTACTAGCCAATCAAGAGATACACTATGTGAATATACCAGCCAGTCACAACCTCCTATAATTGTGAACTGACTAAACATTGATTAGTAAGCACAGGTGCAAATATTGATTATATTACATGCTACCCAGTGATTTATCGTGATTTATTTCCTTGAAGGAAATATTTCCTCCTAGATGTTCGCGAGACGTAATTGACGTCACATTTTGACGTCATTTCCGGCGAAGAAACAATCCATAAGCTAACATCAAAATTGTCAATGTTGACGTTAACAGCTGGTCCACGAGCAAATTTCCCTTTTTTCGAAGAGCATATATAATATACAATTTTATCCACTACCATTTTGAAATACCAGATTTATTCATTTTTTCACTTTTTTTCGTAGGAGGCTAGAATGTGAAGAGTTTGTGCCATATGACTCCCCAGTAGAGAAAAGTTACTTTACAGACATTTCATGGTGCCCCTTGTTTGTGTCTCGTTACAGCCATCTGTCCATCAAACACTTACTCAGAAACCGGATTTGCACCATGTACAGTATGTCCAGAGAATTTCGTTCTAGATGCAGCGGGCTCGTGTATTCTGCGTAAGTATGTTGTGTAACCAACTGAATTAACCCATAAAACCCTGTTCATCATATTTCTAGATTTGTAATGTATTTCTGAACCCAATTGTACAATGAATCCTGAATAAAACTTGATGTTTGGTAAAAAAAAAAAAATATATTCCTGTCCTGTGAAATCAGTTGTTATTAATTATGCCCCTTATGCGATAGCAAGGGGGCATATTGGCTTGTGGTTGAATGTTCCGAACTTTGCAGAACAAATGCGACCAATTTCTCCAATCACAGTCACATATAAACATCCTTTCTTTGTGCTTTATTATACAGAGTGTAACCTGACTCTGCCAGTGGACATTGTGTTTGTTCTCGACGCATCCGGCAGTGTGAGCACACAAAACTTCCAAACGATGTTAACATTCGTCAACAAAGTAGTCGATAGTTTCCCAGTTAACCAGAATGAAACTCACATCGGCATGATCACGTTTGATGAGACGACGTACCTTCAGTTCTATCTGAACCAATACTTCGACAAAACTTCCATCAAAGAAGCCGTCTCTCAAACCAGGTTTACTTCTTATTCTATTTATACTAGGGATGGGTTGTGGCCTAGGGGTTAGAACACCTGACTTCAAATCCGGAGATTGTGGGTTCAAACCTCACCTAGGGCATCAAATATACTTTCATAGTATTTCCATCCCACTGGTCTGTCGGTCTGTCGGATGAGACTCTATATGTCTCTATATGACCTTAGCTTTGGCTGGGATGTTAAACACTTTCACTATCTATGTATACTGCAACACCCCCTTTCGGAGATGTACAGTATCATACAATCAAATACAATCAAGTTTTCCCAGTAATTAACCGGTACCATATACAGCTGGGTGAACCGAAGAAGTGTGGATAAAGTGTCTTGCTCAAGGACAGTGTGGATGAAGTGTATTGCACAAGGACTCAGCACATTAGGCTGAAACCCACGACCGTAGGATAAGCTGTCAGCATTGCTCCAGTCACAGACATAATTCACTGTAGAGTCTGATCAGCCCGTACATCTGGGGCCCGTTTCACTAAACTTTGTTCGACTAAAATGTTTGTAAGTGCAAATTTAAGATCGTCTGGAAATTTCAATTGATGGATTTACATTTATTGAGCATAGGCTGCATGTAAATCCAATAATCATTTGCAAGAAAACGTTGTTAATGTGAAATATACAGACATCATAATTTTGCACTTACGAACATTTTAGTCGTACGAAGTTAGGGCTATTCCAGGAAAAATATTCTGAGGGGGTCGCACTTTTATTTTTGACCTGTGGTGTTTGACAAAATTAATTCCGGTTGGTTGTGGGGTCGGAAGCTATATTGTTCTTGTTGGTAGGAGGTATTCAATTTATTTGATTCTGTTAGTGGGGGGTGCACTCTTTTAATTAATTCAATGCTGTGGGTGTTCGCGTCGATTAGAAAATTTTCGCTGTATCACAGCTTCTATTTCGTGTTAACGGTATTCGCAATGCATCATGCATTGTAAAACGCTCATGTCGATTGGCCAACAAAATGACACTTCCTAAGTAGCGTCCAGTGAAAACTGCCGATAAATAATTACGTCCGGAAGCTGCAATTCGTACCAAGCGTTGTTCGTTCGCTTCCATTTTGCCACCGACGAATGAAACAAACACTTTTGGCGCGCCCGCATTTTCATGCATCATTCACGATCTTATTGACAAATTGTTACATACGCAAGGACGCGTCTTCGGCAGAACACGGCAGCGTCACATGTACATACAGTACACTCAGCGCGATTTTTGCCTTTGTCCACCCGACCCCGTGATCAGATGGAGAGTGGACGTAAAAATTCCTCCCACTGTGTCTGGTGGAAATCCCACTCGTCCCGGTGGAGAGGCAAAATCACCACCGTGGGAACATTTCTAAGACCGAATCTGCCGCACACCGCGTTCTCCCGTGTTAACCCACGGCGCATCACTGTGCCAGTAATGAGTATACAGGTAATACTGGCAGCGAGGAGAGCTTTTATGGCCGAATTACTGGCGATTTGTCTCTCAACCCACCCCACCCCCCGTGACCCACCGTGTTAACACACGGCGCGTCACACTGCCAGCTTACAGGTCATACGGTTAGCTAAGAGTGCAATTTTCTACTCGGCATAGAAACAACGGAAATCGAGCAACCATACATATTTAAAATAAAGCTGACATAACGGCGGGAAAAGGTAAACGGCCTACGTGACAATTAATATTTTCTTCCAAGATTTTCATGTAATCGATCGCATTTCCCATCCACCATATGGAACCCGATACCAACAACACAAATATTCGTGTTTCGAATTTCTGTTTGAAACTGTGACACCGATTTGTTGAATCACGGAAATTCACGGAAATTGAGACGATTCTCATCTGCTACCAAACCTATTTTATTAAGGAATAAAACGAATATAAAAGCATCAATATTTAGTTTTAGTAGACGATTCTAGTGTGCTGCCAATATAGTTTTCTTAAGAAATTAAAAATATGAAAAAAATATCTTTAAATTTCGTACAAGAACATGTTTTGAACAAATTTGTCAGATTCAGTCTTAGAAATGTTCCCATATATGCACAGTGCAGTAAAGACATGTTTTGTTAAGACTATGTCACGTTTTCGTTTGGAGCTCTTGAGACCACGCTTCGCATTTTCGCGATATCGACCTATGCGCGAGATCGCGAAAACGCGAGATTGTAACATGTCCCAAACACGACACGTACAAATTGAGACGATTCTCATCTGCTACCAAACATGTTTTATTAAGGAATAAAACAAATGTAAAAGCATCAATATTTCTTGTATCAATATGTCTCTTGGGAGACGATTCTCATGTGCTGTCAAAATATTTGTATCAAGAAATTAAAAACATGAAAGCTAATCTAAAAAAAAAATCCTACAAAAACATATTTTGACAAAACTTGAAAATCGTCTAAGGAGACGATTCTCATATGCAGCAGCACAGTACTGTCAAAACATGTTTTGTTGAGAATATGTTTCAGCGTTTTCGCGATTTCGACCTGTGCGCAAGATCGCGAAAATGCGAAATTGTAACACGTCCCTAACAGGACATGTACAAATCGTCTAAGGAGACGACGATTCTCATGCGAGTCATGTGCTGCCTGCCAACACATGGTTTTATTAAGAAATTTAACAAATGTGGACAAACATCAATAGTTTTGACAAAACAACATGGTTCAACAAAACATGACACTTGTCTTAGACGATTTTGATGTGCTGCCAATACAAGTTTATCGCCGGTTTGCCGCTTCCACCATACATAAAGATTCCGTTACTCTTTTGAAAAATTGAATGGGTTTAACGTCCCAGCAGACAGCAACAGCTAAGGTCATATAGAGACGGGGACCACAATTTAAAGTCTCGCCCGACAGACCAGTGGGATGGAAATACTATGAAGGTATGTTTGATACCCAAGGTGATGTTTGAACCCACAACCTCCAGATTGGAAGCCGGGTGTTCTAAGCCCTAGGTCACAACCCATCCCTTATAATCGAAGGAAAGAAATGCCCCTAACGAGCGACCATACGTACTTAGAATAACAGCTGACGTAAGGCGGTAAACTGAAATGGCCTACGTGACAATTGACATTTACGTCCCAACAAGATTTTCACGGTGTTTAATCGATTGTATTTCCTCGCCACCATATGAAACCCGACTCGAGAAACATAAATTAAGTTGTTGATTTCTGAGTGTCAATTGTTTGCACGGTCTAAGAAATCAAACACATGTGACTACAAATGTTTTTATACAAAACATTAAATTAAAATCGTCTACGGAGACGATTCTCATGTGTTGCCAAAACATGTTTTATTAAGACATCGGACAAATGTGAAAAGAATACATTGGTATTTCTTTACAAAAACATTTTGACAAACCATGAGAATCGTCTTAGGAGACGATTCTCATGTGCTGCAAAATCTTGCTTTTATCAAGAAATCAAACATATGTGAAAATGCACAAGCTAATGCGTAATTATCAATTCATCGCGATGACGTGAGCGACTACATAGCGTGGTTTTGGTATGCTTTTCGCTGAATTCTAAAGGTCATTCACATTTTGAACGTGAAAATGGATTACTGTCACAGAGAAATACAAATGTATATAGTGATCTAGGCTGGTGAGGATCATAATTCAGCAATAGTATATATGTAATGAGAATGGGAGATAGGTGCTGTAGGATTAGCTTACAAGGTACAACAGGGGCCTGGGGGTAAATGACCAATAAATGACCAATTTTGATTGAAGAGAAATCTTTTGTTACTGGTCAAGGATAATCCGTGGTCAGTGAGCTATTTTAGTACTTGTGGGTAGTTCGCAAGTGAGTTTAAATCTTGTAGAACAGTGTGTGTTGGATGTTTGTGAGAGATGGTTGTGTGAATAGGCATATCTGGCAGCTTGGTCAGAGAGAGAGGGAGAAATACATAAAATCTCATTGGATTATTTCATGCTGATGGAAGATGATCAGGTATGTTTAATTAGATAGTAATACGCGTGGAATATTGTGCGTCGTATGGAGTTTAGTAGAGAGGCAGATGGGATATCGGGCTCGTTCTTTAATTTCAGCGGATGGACGATCCAGAGGGCATTTGAGTAGTTAGAGCGGGATCCATAGATGTAGTCGAGATAGAAGAGTCGGGAAGGTGGCGGATATTAGAGATAGCGGTCTACGATGCACGCAGATGCATCGCCTATCTACAGTTGGATATTAAAGGTGGCGGATATTAGAGATAGCGGTCTACGATGCACGCAGATGCATCGCCTATCTACAGTTGGATATTAGAGGTGGCGGATATTAGAGATAGCGGTCTACGATGCACGCAGATGCATCGCCTATCTACAGTTGGATATTAGAGGTGGTGGATATTAGAGATAGCGGTCTACGATGCACGCAGATGCATCGCCTATCTACAGTTGGATATTAGAGGTGGCGGATATTAGAGATAGCGGTCTACGATGCACTGCACGCAGATGCATCGCCTATCTACAGTTGGATATATTTATTGAGGTTTCCTGTCGTGACTCTCGCGAAGAACGGCATTATAGTGACGTCAGCGGCGATATAGATAGACAGCAGTGAACTAAATATTGGTGACTGCTGGGGTATACTTATACTTCAGTCATTGAAGCACATGTATGTAAAACATTTACTTCGGACGTGGACTTGGACGTATGTGGGACAGTTAACGGTGGTGATAGGTGGTGATAGTAGTAAGGGGGTCACTTTGGGTACAATTTAACGTATATCAAACATTCAAAGGAACTGTGACTTGTGCGTGATTAAATTACATGTATTTTGATATATAGTGTTACCATGTGGAAATACCAATTTCAATGATCATTACTTGTGACAATAGTGAAGCATAAACAGACTAAATTGTATTCTATCTGTGATATTGATGTATGATATGTATGAATGGTGTGTATGTGTGTGTGAATTCTGTATTATGTAATACATGCTGTACATAACATAATTGTACATAAATACATGAAGACAACATTGGCTCAATATCCTAAATCCTATTGAATTCAGACAATGTAGAAGAAGGTGATATATGGTTTCGTAATTCTGTACTACTTATTTCCCTTCGCAACTCATTCATGAAATATGTATAGTCTTCGTCATTCTGTTATATGAAGTTCGTGAATAATTCTGTGTACAAATTTACTGTTTGACTACAAATAGCATAATTCTGATTGCAGTCCACAAACACCGAGTGTATGTATCGCATCCGGACTCTAACAATTACCGACTGATGATTGTAAACACCATCAGGTGTGCAGCTAGACCGAAAATGATATGTCGCAAATGTGCTAGTTGGGGTTGGGTGGGTACGGCGGTATATTTTTTTTATGTTACAATCTCGCGTTTTTGCGATCTCGATCTCGCCTTCCGCTTTTGGAAATACGATTTGCCCATGCATGTGTAGACAGCATGCGTGTTGGACTTGCGTTCTACGTACGTACATGTATATAAAGCATGCTAGTTCGAAGTGCGTTCTACGTACGTACGTACATGTATATAAAGCATGCTAGTTCGAAGTGCGTTCTACGTACGTACGTACATGTATATAAAGCATGCTAGTTCGAAGTGCGTTCTACGTACGTACGTACATGTATATAAAGCATGCTAGTTCGAAGTGCGTTCTACGTACGTACGTACATGTATGTATATAAAGCATGCTAGTTCGAAGTGCGTTCTACGTACGTACGTGCATGTAATGTATGCGCAAAACTCAATTTCTACTCTACACGCACATAATGACATGAACGAACGTATTTCAAGAAGCGGAAGGCGACATGAAAAGGCCGAGGCGAAAATGCGACATCGCGGTCTCGAAAACGCGATATAGCCAGGCGAAAACGCGAGAATTAATAAAATAGAATCTCCCGTTTTCGCCTCGCGATTTGGTCTCGCGTCTTCGCGATCTTGTGTTTTTTGCTCGATAAACGTGTATTGGCAGCACATTAGATTATCATGTTTTGTCAAATTATGTTTTTGTTGTCAAGAAATATAAATGTTTGTCCACATTTGTTCTATTAATTAATAAAAACATGTTTTTGCAGCACATGAGAATCGTCTCCTAAGACAATGTTTACGTGTCCTATACCTCGCGTTTTCGCGTTTTCGACCTTTGGAGACGAAAACGCGAAATTCTGAAATTCTATCATATTCAATCTCGCGTTTTGCAACCTTGCCACGCTATCTCGTGTTTTTGCTTCGCGATCTTTCATGCGAGAATGTATTATCTTTTCAGGTATACAGGTGGTTCAACTAAAACGTACGATGCCATCAAATATACGAGAGTGAATGTTTTCAGTGCCACAAATGGAATGAGAAGCAATGCAACAAAAATTGCTATTATTGTTACCGATGGTGAGTGGCATATACCGCAGACCCTGTGTATTCCACTTTCATTAAATGTGGCTGTGACTGGAGAAATGGGGCTTATGGGATTTGTCCACAGTGTAGCTCCTGATCAAACAGCACACTCCTGTAGCCTGAGAGCGATCTATATTTCATTGATGGAATGGCGAACAGTGCAGATCCTGATAAGACTGTGCGGATGATCTGGATCTACACGGGTCACAAAACCCATGATCCCCATTTCTGCAGTCACAGCCACAAATGTTTTTTCTTTCAATTATTAGCTCACCTGAGCGAAGCTCATGTGAGCTATTGTTACCACAATGTGTCCATCGTCCGTCCGTCGTCCGTCGTCGTCGTCCGTCGTCCGTGAACATTTTCAAACGTCTTCTCCTCGGTCACCATGGGGCCTATAGTCACCAAACTTCATGGTCATGGTCCTTAGGTAGTGGGATTACAAAATTGTTAAAAAATCTTCTTCTCATGAACCGCCAGCCGGATTTCGACGAAACTTGGTAGGAATGATCGATGCACAATGCTCTTTCAAAGTTGTTAAAATGGTGACCCCGGGGTCAAAAATGGGCGTGACCCGTGGGGTCAAATTGGGGTCAAATTTTATTTTTGACCGAATATGGTCATGTCTATATCAAATCGAAGGTATCAGAGAGGCGATCGCTCTGGTACATTTTTTGTCGAAATTGGATGGTCATGTCATCCAATTCTTTTATTAGAGATTTCAAAATTCTCCTCGGTAACCATTGGGCCTATAGTCACCAAACTTCATAGTCATGGTCCTTAGGTAGGGGGATTACAAAATTGTTAAAATGACGTCATTACGTAATCCAAGATGGCCGCCGTCCAAAAATAGCACAAATTCTTCAGAAATCTTCTTCTCAAGAACCGCCAACCGGATTTCGACAAAACTTAATAGGAATGACCGATTTACAATGCTCTTTCAAAGTTGTTAAAATGGTGACCCCGGGGTCATAAATGGGCATGGCCCGTGTGGTCAAATTCGGGTCAAATTTTATTTTTGACCGAATATGGTCATGTGATATATCAAATTGAAGGTATCAATGAGGCGATCACTCTGGTGCATTTTTTGTCGAAATCGGATGGTTATGTCATCCAAGATGGCCGCCAAAAGGTCAAATGGTCGTTCTTTTATTAGAGATTTCAAAATTCATCTTCACATGAACCGCTTGGCCCATGGTAGCCAAACTTAAAAGTTATGGTCCATGGATGAAGCCTTTTCAGAGTTGTTAAGATGGAGGTCATCGCTAATCCAAGACTGCCGCCGTCTAAAAATGGCATAAATTCTTAAAAAGTCTTCTTCTCATGAACCGCTGGCCGGATTTCGACTATACTTGGTAGAAATGATCGATTTAAAATGCTCTTTCAAAGTTGTGAAAATGGTGACCCCGGGGTCAAAAATGGGCGTGGCCCGTGGGGTCAAATTGGGGTCAGATTTTATTTTTGACCGAATATGCTCTTGTCATATATCAAATTGAAGGTATCGGTGAGGCGATTGCTCTGGTGCAATATTTGTTGGAATCGGATGATTATGTCATCCATGATGGCCACCAAAAGGTCCATTTATTCTAGATTTTGAACGTCTTTTTCTCAGGAACCACATGACCGATGCTGGCCAAACTTCATGGGAAGTTAAGATCCTTGGGTGAAGCATTTTCAGATTTGGTAAAATGAGTCTTCGCTTAATCCAAGATGACCGCATTTTTGTAAAACACATGAACTCGATGTCACATTCTCCTCTGGTGTTCATGGAGTCAGGTGAGCGAATTAGGGCCATCATGGCCCTCTTGTTTTTTATACTATGTACATGTTTTATCACTTTCATTAATGTGCATATCTGCATAGATATAATGTGATATACATCACACTTCCATAGATCATGTCAGCCCCAGTAGCTAATGACATTATAATTGCCAAGTAACCCCAGTGACCTTGACATCGCCATCGTCCCTGAATCTCAATAACCATGACATTGCCACTCAATGACAGTAAATTTTACCATTTTCAGGCATACCCAGTAATATTGACACTCAACTTGAGTAACATTACATTGTGAATTTCCACTCAACCCCAGTAACATTGACATTGTACATGTAATTACCAGTTAATTACGGTGCAACTTTGACATTACAGTTACCTGTCAACTACAGTAACCTTGACATTATAAATTGACATCCCCCCTGAATCTCAATAACCATGACATTGCCACTCAACGACAGTAAGCTTGATATTACTATTTCCAGGCATACCCAGTAATATTGACATTGCAATTGCCACTCAACTCGAGTAACATTGACATTGTGAATTTCCACTCGACCCCAGTAACATTGACATTGTACATGTACGGTAATTACCAGTTAACTATGGTGCAACTTTGACATTACAGTTACCTTACAACTACAGTTACCTTGATATTTCCATCACCAGTGAACCTCAATAACCATGACATTGCCACTCAATTACAGTAACCTTTATATTGCAATTGCCAATCAACCCCAGTACCAGTAACCTTGACATTGCAATTGCCAGTCAATTCCAGTAAACATTGCAATTTGCAGTTATCCCCAGTAACCTTGACCTTGCAATTTACAGTTAACCACATTGTAGCTTTGACATTGTACCGTTAACGACTGTAACCTTGACATCACAATTACCTGTCAACCATACTATCCTCGACACTGCAGTGGCCAGTTAAACAGTAGCCTTGACATTGCAAATGCCAGTTAACTCGAGTAACCTTGTCATTGCACTGCCAGTAAACCCGAGTAACCATGACATTGAAATTGTCAGTAAACCCCGGTAATTATACCCACTTATTTGGGGGAAAAAAATGGGTATATTGTTTTCGTCACGGGTGTCCGTCCGTATGTCCGTACGTCCGTCCGTTACGTCCGTACGTCCGTCACGTTTCTTGTAACTCGAAAAACTTTTTCACCTTCATACCTACGCACCTGATATTTGGTATGTAGCTTCGTTATCATGTGCAGATGCGCAAAGTGAATTCGGATTTTTGATCCGACCCTCCATCATGGATTATCTCCCCCTTTCGGACTCAGAATTTCCCATTTTTTCCTTGTAACTCGAAAAACTTTTTCACCTTCATACCTACGCACCTGATATTTGGTATGTAGCTTCGTTATCATGTGCAGATGCGCAAAGTGAATTCGGATTTTTGATCCGACCCTCCATCATGGATTATCTCCCCCTTTCGGACTCACTTTTTCACCTTAATACCTATGCATCTGATATTTGGTTCGTAGCTTCGTTTTGATGTGCTGATGCGCAAAGTGAATTCGGATTTTTTATCCGACCCTCCATCATGGATTATCTCCCCCTTTCGGACTCAGAATTTCCCATTTTTTCCTTGTAACTCGAACAACTTTTTCACCTTAATACCTACGCATCTGATATTTGGTTCGTAGCTTCGTTTTGATGTGCTGATGCGCAAAGTGAATTCAGATTTTTTTATCGACCCTCCATCATGGATTACCTCCCCCTTTCGGACTTAGCATTTGGGGAAAGTGGGTATATTGCGATGGCGGGCCATCGACTTTTTCTAGTTTAACATTGCAATTGTCAATCAACCCCAATAATCTTGACATTGCAATTGCCTGACTGGTAATTGCAATGTCAAGGTTACTGGGGTTGACATTAGCATAGCCATTGCATTGTCCAATCATTCATGGAACTGTTACCTTGCAATTATCAGTCAGCCCATGTAACCGTGCGATTGCAGGACAGTCGGACAACGAAGCTTCCACAATAAAGGAGGCAGGCGTGTTGCGAGATCTCGGTGTCACTGTTTTCTCCATCGGCGTTGGTAGTGGTGTCGGGATAACCGAGTTGAATGGCATGGCAACCGATCCCGACTCCAAGCATGTGTTCGAGGTTACAGATTTCAGCTCCCTGAACTCGATTAAGGGATCTCTGATGAAAAGCGCATGTGAAGGTAAATAATGTTGGTAATAAAACATGCTTGGTATTTACTTTAATCTTATAGCTGTCGACTATTTAAAACCTTAATGTTCCAGCTAAAATTTATTCTAAAGAATTTGTGTAATGGGTGAATAAAAGTGACTTGATTTATTCACTTCGGCATTTTTGGTTTTGGATACTGATTTTATGCCACCATAATGGTGGTCTGAGTCGGGGGTATATAGTGATCGCCCTCTCTATCAGTCTCTTTGTCTGCCGGTAGACAATTTTATTTTCTGTGTGTTAATTCGACTACCATCTGTCTGATCTTCAAAAAACTTCACATGCATAGTCAGATCAAACACGGGGAGAAAGAACGCTATTGAATGTGGGCTTTGTCCCCTTATCACAGATAATAAACTTCATTCAGTTGGTTATGCATTGGACATACACGACTGATGCATTCGTATATGCTCAAAGGTGAGCCGCGTCCATATTCCATATTCCGTATTCCATGCCACAGCGCATTTACCGTGCAACACATCCTACTGTACTGTATCGACGTTGTTGATATTTCGGCACAAACACTTCAATGTTACTTCACTTGCGGAGTTATTCCAGGTAGAGAACGTTGAAGGTTTGCTTTGCTTTCTCCATGAGACCAGTTTCTATCGGAAAATCTAATTTTTATCATCGTATACATGTTTCTCATTTCTATTGCTCATCATATTTTTATTGTTACTCTAATCATCTGGGAGCCGTTTCACTAAACTTTGTACGACTAAAATGTTCATAAGTGCAAAATTACGATAGTCTGTAAATTTCACATTTATAATGTTTTCTTGTAAACAATTTTTGGATTTACATTTATTGAGCATAGGCTGCATGCTCATTAAATGTAAATCCATGAATTGAAATTTCCAAACGATCCTAAATTTGCACTTACGCACATTTTAGTCGTACAAAGTTTTGTGAAACGGCCCCCTGATTGCCTACCACAGCTAACATACTATTTTACTATTATTTTTATTCTTTATCTATATTGCTTGGCCCTAAATAATACTCTTTTCTGTTGATGGGCCGTTAAGCATCATTCCATTCCATTCGTCCCCTCATGGTTATGGCCAATGTTGCTCGATTGCTGTTTTTTTTCTTGATAACTCACCAGCAGTGACGGTTTGTTTTACAAACAACTTTTAGCGCGCCTTCTGGAGGAAGGAGTTCTTATCTAGTTATACCCCCACAAACAAAGTTTGAGGGGGTATATAGGAGTCAGCTTGTCGGTCGGCTCGGTCGGTCGGTCGGTCTGTTGGAAATTCCCTTCCGCTCAATATCTTCTACACCCATGCATGGATTATCAAATGGCTTGGCACAAATGTTTCTCATGATGAGAAGGTGTGTCAAGATCAATAAACATGCACCTACGTCCAAGGTCAAGGTCACAGTTGAAGGTCAAAGGTCAAACCTATCGAAATTCCCTTCCGCTCTATATCTTCTACAGTCTACACCGATGCATGGATTATCAAATGGCTTGGCAAAAATGTTTCTCATGATGAGAAGGTGTGTTGCGATCAATAACCACGCACCTACGTCCAAGGTCAAGGTCACAGTTGAAGGTCAAAGGTCAAACCTATTGAAATTCCCTTCCGCTCTATATCTTCTACACCGATGCATGGATTATCAAATGGCTTGGCACAAATGTTTCTCATGATGAGAAGGTGTGTCGCGATCAATAACCACGCACCTACGTCCAAGGTCAAGGTCACAGTTAAAGGTCAAGGGTCAAACCTATTGAAATTCCCTTCCGCTCTATATCTTCTACACCGATGCATGAATTATCAAATGCCTTGGCACAAATATTTCTCAGGATGAGAAGGTGTGTCAAATGTTTTCAGATTATCTCATTTTCATTGACCACGTACGCAGGTAAAAGGTCAATGTCACACATCGCATTAAATAATGATCATGAAATTTTTATTCAAACCTATAAAACTCTGCTAATGTTAAGCTATTTGTAAGTCCAACTCTTTGTGGGGGTATTATGATCACTCCTGTGATAGTTCTAGTTTATTTTAGTGCTACCGATGCATGTATTGATTTGGAATTATTGTGCATAGTTGTTGAAATATAGCAATTCGATAGTTGGGGTCATTTTTGTCGCGCCTTCTGCTAAACTTTTTCCGTCGTCATCGTCCGAAATGTACTTTGTACAAGCTTCGTCATCATGCTATGACTTTAATATTACATTACAGATTCTTCAATATTTGGACACTTGATACATGTAAGCATTAGGAACACACTAATGCTGCCATTAACATGATCTTGACCTTTTTACCTTAAATATTTTGCTGAAACACTAGTAGCCATTTTTTTGTGTCAAAAACTTTTTACAATTAAGCTTCCTCATCCTGCTATAACTTTTCATATTAGGGAAATTCCAGAAGTAATCGTGGTGGGGTGGGGCGGGGGATTTCAAACCCCACCACCCATCAATAACAATTTTTGTTGACCCCCAGCAACCATCGATTTAAAATATTACTGAACCCCACCACCCATCATTTAGAAAGAAGAAAAAAACCCACCCCCCTGTCAATAAAAAATCCAACCCCACTACCCATCCATAAAATAAAATATGTCCAACACCACCACCCATCAATAAAAATTACTGACCCACCTTATAAACGAAGGAAAGTAATGCCCATAACGAGCGACCATACGTACATACGTACATTGTGATAAGGTGTTTTTCCCCTGACTATATAGTACGAGCACGGTACCTGTATATAGCCGGAGGTATTCAGGAACACCTTGAATCCTTTGGGTACGGCGGTAGGGTCAGAATGGCTCGCACGGAGAACGGGTAAATGGTCACTGGTTACGCAGCCGGGATAATTATCTGGACCTGGACCCTGAAACAACATGGGGCAGCGTGTACACAAGTGTACAGTAGGAATAACATAGCTAAAACCTACCTAGAATTGTCCGTGTACATTCTCTGCTCGCTGTGTAGGGAAATGACAGTTTTGACCACGCCAGTAAATCAGCACAATGTAAGCGTGCACGTGGAAACGCTTGAGTAACCACGACTTGGATCAGCCAGGTGCGTATCTAGCCTGACAATCAGCGATCTGAAAGGGCAAATACACAACACACACCCCAACTTTATTCAAAAGGAGTGGGACATCTCTCTAGAAACTGTCTTTGACATTGAGCTCTGAATCATTAGTCAGCCTGCACGACTTGTATGCAGAACCGTACCTGTAACATGTTATGTAAAACACAGGTGTCAGATCAATAGTCTGAAAAAACAAATAAATTACATACTGTTAATCATAAATACTCAAGTCATGCATGGACAACGACTATTCAAGTATGCATAACATGCGTAACGCACTAGTCTTGAAATATTCTATCCAACATCCGTTGTGCTTTTAAAGCTACAGGAGGAGAATTTCATGTATGCACAGTACGAGTAACACACTCATCTTGAAATAGTCTTCCCATCGTCCGTTGTGCTTTTAAAGCACCGGGAGGAAAATGTCATGTATACATAATACGAGTAATATAATCATCTTGAAATAGTCTAAATAAATTACGTATTATTAATCATAAATACTCAAGGCATGCATGGACAAAGACAGTTCGTCATGGAGTGTATTATCAACCTTTCAGAAAGTATTTGATTAATTGACAGTGCCTTCTTACATTACCCTGTTCCGAATTATAATCGGTCAATAGGCAATATACCATAATTAGCTACGGCATAACCTAGCTACTCTAAATATTTCGTCTAGCCTACCACTCTCAATTTCTGGGGTGTGCTACTCGGCAATACTTGCTGCTTTGCCACAAGCTCATAGTCGCTTTGCTACTATCCGCATCGCTTTGCGATGGTGCCGATCAAGCGTCTGGGTTGGTAACTGCCCCATACAGGAGGGATGGAGGCCATGCATTCTCATGCTCCTGGACAAAACCAGCCTCTATATGCAGACCAAGATATATATAATAGTATATGCTACTCGGCTAAACAAGCCGCTTTGCGACAAGCTCAATGATCGCAAATCCGCATCGCAAAGCATCTGGGTTGGGTAATACACCTTACCGCATACAGGTGAGATGGGTACCACTCTTATGGTTTGGACATGTTGCTATAGGTACACCTCCTCCCTAACCAATGATTCCCATCCTGTGACCTAAGTGCACATTTGCACTGGCATTCAAGATTATGCGCGTCAGTCTTCCCATGTTCTGGCCACCAACAAAGCCTTAACAGAGCTTGTTTTAACAAGTTGTATCTTTACTAACACTGAAATCGGTAATCACCAAACCCATATTACCACATATACCCTGGCATGATCATTTCCTACTACCATTCGCATAATTATTCCTATATGTGCTGAATTAGCATTTCCTTCTACCGTCTTACTATAAAGATGCTGGAGGAATAGTGCTAAATCAGCTACACGTATTACACCGGCTACAATACATACTTCTCTGCCGTGTGTACGCTAGTCCGGGGTAACCAGCCAAGCACAGTGTGTATGACCATGACGTAACAATATACCCACTGACGTCAATATAGTGCGCGACTACTGTCAGGTTATCACTTCCAATATCAAATAACTGACACGGTACATAGACCACACACTATGATCTGTACCTACTACCTGATACATGTACTCTAGCCTTAGAAACTTCCCAAGTTTTTGGACGTTTGTCGCAGTAGCATGGCCTCGCAGCGACGTCACTATGTCACTGCTGTACGGCTCCTAAGTATTTCATGGCAACCACGCAATATTCTCATAGTGCTTTGCACTCCGTTGCTGTTTTCATTGCTGCCATATGCCATGTGATGTCATGAGAGCTTGCTAGTTATTATGACGTCATGCTTACGTGTGATCGCTTACATGTAATCCAGTGAAATGAAATCATCAAATCGAGACATATCACCATTGATATTATTATAAATTGTTCCCAGCCTATAACATCCTCGCAGAACCCCACACGACTATGACGTTTGATGAACACAGCCCATGCCTTCCAATTAATATAGGCTATAAGAAGAAAACGCCCCCAAACCACCTCCCCGCCAAGAAAAAAAAAATAAAAAAAAAAAAAATCCTAACTCATTAGTGCGGTTAGATAGGTTAGTTAGTAGGGTTAGTAATATAGTATATATACTTATATTAGGGAAGGCATGTCAGTGCTAAACAACCGTCAACATACCTATGGGCCACTGCAAGGATCAGTGCTATGGCAATCAATTTCTACAATTTACCTAACGTTAAATAATGAAAACCCTGATCGTGGAAATAAATGAACGATCAAAAAGCGAATACCTAAGCCCTCCTAAAATAATTTAAATAATAAATTGCTGTTGTATCGTGATACACAAATACCAATATCCTAAAAATCGATATTCTCACAAATAATTTTCCGATAAGTTAAGTTTAATTCTTACCTAGCAGTGAAAATTATATTAACAGATTACTTCACTATTTGGGCACTTGATACATGTGAGCATTTGGAACACACTCATGTCCCCATTAACATGACCTTCACCTTTGTACCTTGACATTTTTGCGGAAACACTTAACCATTTTTTTATGTCAAAAAGTTTCTTCAACCTTGACCTTTTTTGTGTTTTAAGCATGAACTTGTCTGTACTTTAGCACAGGCCCATGATGCATGTTGCGGTCAAATGCCTCGGCATGCGCAACACCGCTTCCGTTGCAGAATTCTTGTTGAAAGTAATTTTCATTCTTTTGAGAACACAAAATACCCCTTTTCATAAATGGACTAGTTTGAAAATCATGTGTGATGATTGGATTGGCTGCAAAATTAACATGTCAAAATCCATTCCAGTTACTTAGGGGTGAAAGGGTTAAGATGCAAAATTTAATAGCACAACCGAACATAGACAGTCGTTAAGCTACATCATTTCTGGTCATGCCATCACATTTGTCAAATATGAGACACGCCATGGAAGTATGTACCTTCAGACATCTGTGTAATTTTTTGAAATACGTTTACAAAATTTACAACATTTTTTGTAAATTAAGTAAATTTTCGAAGGACTTGCGGAATATAAAACATTTTGTCAACTTCTGGTGCCATTTACGGCAAATATTGTAAATTTTGTAAATGTATTTCATGAAATTACACAGATGTCAGAAGGTACAAAATCCCATGGCTTGTCTCGTATGTCATCGGATAAGAAACGTTAAATAATGTCGCTATTATTTCCCAAAATTTATTTCAACCAGCAGCAAATAACACTTAAAAACCAGAACTTCACAATGTGCCTTCTTATAAAAATTGCATACAAAATTATGTTACTTTGGTCGCAATCCAAAACATAGCGTTACCATTGCAACTGCAACTCGAGTCATACACAATATTTTCATACTTTATCTTGGGTTAATAGGAAAAATTTGGCCTGGCTACGAGATATCCAAATTTGGTTGAAATGCGATAAAAGATGACAAAATGGTAGGACTTGTCCTGGTATTTTATGAACACCCCTCGTATTTTATATATTTATACCCCCCCGCAACGAGTTGTGGGGGGGGGGGGTATACTGGAGTCCGTCTGTCCGTCCGTCCGTCCGTCCGTCCGTCCGTCCGGGCAAATTTATTGGGTATACGTGGCTATGGACTTGTATAAGGGTGGGGTTAGTTACATAAACCCAATTCGTGAGAACGCTGTTTTTGGTTTATGTGGCTTTTTTGTCGGTTTATGTGGCTTATTCAGTGTGTACGGACGGGTCTTATGTGGCTAATAGACACATCACATAAATCCAATTCGTTAGAATGTCCGTCCGTCGTCCGTCCGTCCATCCGTCGTCCATCCGTCCGTCCGAGCTTACAAATGGATAAAATGGATACATATGTGGCTGGGAGAACAATAGGTTATGTAATATTCTATTGTTCCATGAGTTTATGTGGCTAAAAATGGGTTTATGTGGCTACAGAACAATAGGGATGAACAAAAGAAAAGGTTAGGTTAGTCACATAAGTATCCATTTGTAGGAACGTCCGTCTGCCCGTGCGTGTGTGCGTGCGTCCGTTAACTTAACATCATATAAATATTGTTCTAACTTCTATTTCCTTCATCTAAAATGCTTAATATTTCACACATGCATTCCTGTAAGGCTCTACTACCATGCTGTGCCAAATCCACGAACGTCCAACCCCCGCTGCTCCCAAGGTCAATGTCAAATACTTGGTCTCTTTACAAAACTTAACATCAGAGAAATATGTTATAACTTCTATTTCCTTCATTGAAAATGCTTAATATTTTACTCGTGCATTCCTCTAAGGTTGTACTATCATGCTGTGACAAATCCATGACCGTGCAACCCCCGCTGATCTCGAGGTCAAGGTCACATACTAGAAGTTATAACCGATTTCTCTGATGTTAAGTTTTGTAAAGAGACTAAGTATGTGACCTTGACCTCGAGATCAGCGGGGGTTGGACGGTCGTGGATTTGTCACAGCATGAGTCTCTTTACAAAACTTAACATCAGAGAAATCGGTTATAACTTCTATTTCCTTGCTCGGATCTGCTTCACATTTCACACACGCATTGCTCCAATGGACCTCTACCATCCTGTGACAAATTACGTTCATGCCGCTCCCGCTAAGCCCAGAGTCAAGGTCACAAGCCCACACACTTGGACATTTTTACATATTTTAGGGGTACCTGGGCCCACGCGGGGGGTATTCCGTAAGCCTCGCTTACTGACCAATCTAGTTTGATCTTGTTTCAGAAACGTGCCCTAGAAGTGATTGCAATGACAATGGCAACTGTCGGTATGAGTACCACAGGAAGACATGTAGCTGTTACCCAGGTAACATGTTATCACGTACCACATGATGAGCCGTGGCCTACTGTCTGTTTCACGAAACCTGCCCAAATTTTACGGCTATACATGTATAAACAATGGAAAAACTTGTTTTTGATAATATGAAATTATAGCGAAATTTATAAATGAACCATCTATTTCTTTTGTTCCAATATTGATTTTATTGCGAAAAACAATTTCCTCGCGTGAAATCCCCATAGACATTTTCACAGAGTGGGGAATTAACATGGGGAAATTTTTCTAATTTCAGAAACAGTGGACCGATTTTCAAAATATAACTTTTGTTTTTTTAGTTAGATCATTTCCAAGCTGTCTAGCGAGGTTTCAGAGTCAAATTCAGCTGCTCCACCTCATTTCCCTCCATGTTAAATTCCCATAGACAAATCAATTTTTTTTTAATAAAATTAGGGGATAACCATGCTTTTTTTTTCGATTTGGAGTGGTATGTGGGAGGTTTTATGGTCTGTGAATCAGTTTTACGGCGACGAGTTAGCGGATTAAATGACTTTGAAATTTGTGTTAAAGTTTTTACATACCTTATACAGTCTCCGCGAAAGTCCCCAAAATATTACTGGCCACGAGGACTGACAACCCAGCAATTATTACTGGCCCGGACGGAATATTACTGGCCCGGACATTTTTGATCCAAAAATATTAAATATATAGGAATAACATAGTTTCTAGTTTATTTAATCTGCATTTTAAGCATAACAAGTGTACACATTAAACATAGTCTATCAAGAGGATATGAAACAAGTTTCCATTTCATTAGTGAGTTAGTGAAAAGGGTTTAAGAATCTTTCAACAATATTGCAGTCATATAATGTTGGTTCGGTAGGCTCGAATCCCACTCAGTGACTCGTCACATCACGTGACATGTACATGGATGTGAGGAAATTTACAATCAAAATCAACACTGAATTTATAATACGACAAAATAAATACTATGAAAGCAGACAATCATATTAAAGCAAGCTTACTGCAGAGTTTCAACTTTCTACATCAACTGGTTTAAGAGGATTAGTGGTGACAGTAGGGTGACGGACGTACTACGGACTAAAGATGGACGACTACGTTCAAACATTAAACAAGAAATGTGGCCTAGCGGTCCACAGATGGCACCTGCCGCTGATTTGAGTAACTGTTAAAAAAAACTTATTACCGATGGACACTCGGACGGACAGTCCAAACACTATACGAGTTGGAATTAATATACACTATATAAATTCATGAAACTGTTGAAAACAGTATATTTTATTGCTCAGGGCCGTCAACAGACACTATCCCCTATTATAATTGTATCCCCCGGACTCCGTCGGGGGATACTATGGATTTGACAGCGGGCCGCGTCCGCCTCGGACACTTCTTGTCCGGAACATAACTCGAACACCCTTTGGAATATTTTCATGAAACTTCACACATGCATAGACCACGACCCGAAGGTGTGTCGCGTACAAGAATGACAACTCTTGCATAGCTAATTTTTTAGTTATCTCCCTTTTTTTGTTTCGCGCATTGATTTCGTGTCCGGAGCATAACTCGACCACCCTTTGGAATATTTTCATGAAACTTCACACATGCATAGACCACGACCCGAAGGTGTGTCGCGCACAAGAATGACAACTCTTGCATAGCTAATTTTTTTAGTTATCTCCCTGTTTTTTGTTTCGCGCACTGATTGACCATAACTCGACCACCCTTTGGAATATTTTCATGAAACTTCACACTTGCATAGACCACGACCCGGAGTGTGTCATGCACAAGAATGACAACTCTTGCGTAGCTAATTTTTTAGTTATCTCCCTTTTTTGTTTCGCGCACTGATTTGACCCATTAACTCGACCAACCCTTTGGAAGTTTTTTTCATGAAACCTTCACACTTGCATAGAACCACGACCCGAGGATGGTGTGTCATGCAACAAGAATGACAACTCTTGCGTAGCTAATTTTTTAGTTATCTCCCTTTTTTGTTTCGCGCACTGATTGACCATAACTCGACCACCCTTTGGAATATTTTCATGAAACTTCACACATGCATAGACCACGACCCGGAGGTGTGTCGCACACAAGAATGACAACTCTTGCGTAGCTAATTTTTTAGTTATCTCCCTTTTTTGTTTTGCGCACTCTACAAACTGGACAATAATGCATGAAAACCCGTTTTCTCGTCTGCTCTGTACACCTTTTCTCGTGTGCTCTGTACACCTTACCTGTAGAACAATAGAGACTGGGAGAACCATTCACCTGTGCATGTGCAAATGTCCAGTCTTGACCACTATATCTGACCACAGGTAATTTATACAGGTAAATTACTACATTGTATATTACATTTCTGTAAACTGTGTTGAAAATATTGTGGCATTATGTGGACCTGTGCAGATATATGTAGATAAATATAGGACTATTAAAAAAAAATGCTGGGCTCCAGTAGCAAGCATTATTATTTTTAATTTTTAAACTTTTTTTTTCCATTTTTTTTTTCAAATTCTTTTTCAATTTTTGTCTAGTAGCATAAGGTCGTAAGTGCTATATACAGACTATTCACCTGTGCATGTGCTAGCATGTGCAACTGACCACTGACCACTTACAGGTAATTTATACAGGTAAATGATTATATTACATTTCCGCAAACTGTGTTGAAAATATTGTGGCAATATGTGGACCTGTGCATATATGATCTGTAGATAAATATAGGACTATTAAAAAACATTCTGGGCTCCAGTAGGGAGCATTATTTTTTTATTTTTTTTTTAATTTCATTTTTTTTTTAGATTTTTTTTTTTACATTCTTTTTCAATTTTTGAACTGACCACTGAATTATTACAGGTAATTTATACAGGTACATTATTACATTTCCGTAAACTGTGTTGACAATATTGTGGCAGTATGTGGACCTGTGCAGATATATGTAGATAAATATAGGACTTAAAAAAAAATTCTGGGCTCCAGTAGCAAGCATTAATATTTTTAATTTTTAAACTTTTTTTTTTCCATTTTTTTTTTTTCAAATTCTTTTTAATTTTTGTCTAGTAGCATAAGGTCGTAAGTGCCATATACAGACTATTATCATATAATAAAAGAATTATTGACTAGTGAGCCATAGAATATAATCTGATATTCTATGGCTCACTAGTCAATAATTGTATAATATGTTCGGGCCAGTGAAAATTGCTTTCGGGCCCAGGCTCGAGGTCAAGGCGGGACAAGGCGAGGCATTTGATTCCGCGGAATTTTTGTTTACTTATCTCCCTTTGTTGTTTCGTGCTCTCATTTTGTATCCAGAGCATAACTCGAACACCCTTTGGAATATTGTTATGCCCCACCACGATAGTGGAGGGGGGCATTTAGTGTTACCCTTGTCCGTCCGTCCGTCCGTCCGCACACATGAATGGGTACTTGTTGTAAGCGTACGGGGATCTTATTGGGTAGGGTTAGGATAGTGTTGGGTACTCTTGTTGGGTATTTTTATAGAGTAAAAACCCAACAAGTATTCATTCGTAGGAACGTGCGTCCCATCCTCCCGTCGTCCTGTCCGTCGGTAAATGTCTCATAATTTCTTCATCCTTCGACCGATCTCCTTCATATTTCATATACACATCGCTCTAATGGTCCTCTACCGCCCTGTGCCAAATCCACGTTCGTCCTGCCCCCGCCAAGCCCAGGGTTAAGATCACATACTTAGTGCTTCAAAAACTTTAATGCTCAGGTAAATATCTTATAATTTTTCTTTCTTTCACGGATCAGCTTCATATTTCATATATGCATTGCTCTAATGGTCCTCTACCGCCCTGTGCCAAATCCACGTTCGTCCTGCCCCGCCAAGCCTAGGGTCAAGGTCACATACTTGGTGCTTCAAAAACTTTAACGCTCAGGTAAAAGAAAATTTTGACTTGGAATTTGGCCTCATTTATTATCAAAGCGATATGTGGGACATCCATGTTCTATGAACACATTTTCTAGTTTATTAAACTTTACACATGCATAGAAGACGACCCAAAGGTGTGTCGCACGTAAGAATGACAACTCTTGCGTCGTTAATTTCTCTTAGTTATCTCCCTTTGTTGTTTTGTGCACTGATTTCGTGTCCGGATCATAACTCAAACACCCTTTGGAATATTTCCATGAAACTTCACACATGCATAGGCCACGACCCTAAAGGTGTGTCACGCAAGAATGACAACTCTTGCATTACTAATTTTTTTGTTATCTCCCTTTGTTTTTCCGTCACTGATTTTGGTCTCCGGAGCATAACTCGAACACCCTTTTTTCAAACTACTTGTGTATCTGGGGAGGGGGATACACATGCGCTTGTCGACAAGCGTCCATTTCTAGTTAATTTATATTAACCAATTAATATATTTAAAATGATATATCATTTCTCACTAATTATACCCCACCCCCGCAACGAGTTGTGGGGGGGGGGGGGCGGGGTATACTGGAGTCAGGTTGTCACCGTCCGTCCCGTCCGTCCGTCCCCCGCCGTAAACTTAACAGAAGAAATATTGTTATAACTTCTATTTCCTTCTTCTAAAATGCTTGATATTTCACACATGCATTTCTGTAAGGCTCTACTACCATGCTGTGCCCAATCCACGACCGTCCAACCCCCGCAGATCCCAAGGTCAAGGTCAAATACTTAGTCCGTAAACTTAACATCAGAGAAATATTGTTATAACTTCTATTTCCTTCATCTAAAATGCTTAATATTTCACACATGCATTCTGTAAGGCTCTACTACCATGCTGTGCCAAATCCACGACCATCCAACCCCCGCAGATCCCAAGGTCAAGGTCAAATACTTAGTCTCTTTACCAAACTTAACCATCAGAGTAATATTGTTATAACTTCTATTTCCTTCATCTACAATGCTTAATATTTCACACATGCATTCCTGTAAGGCTCTACTACCATGCTGTGTCAAATCCACGACCGTCCAACCCCCGCTGATCCCATGGTCAAGGTCAAATACTTAGTCTCTTTACAAAACTTAACATCAGAGAAATATTGGTATAACTTCTATTTCGTTCATCTAAAATGCTTAATATTTCACACATGCATTCTAAGGCTCTACTTCCATGCTGTGCCAAATCCACGACCGTCCAACGCCCGCTGATCCCAAGGTCAATGTCAAATACTTAGTCTCTTTACAAAACTTAACATCAGAGAAATATTGTCATAACTTCTATTTCCTTCATCTAAAATGTTTAATATTTCACACATGCATTCCTGTAAGGCTCTACTACCATGCTGTGCCAAATCCGCTGATCCCATGGTCAAGGTCAAATACTTAGTCTCTTTACAAAACTTAACATCAGAGAAATATGTTATAACTTCATCTAAAATTCTTAATATTTCATGCCTGCATTCCTCTAATGCTCTACTATCATGCTGTGACATATCCCCGCTGATCCCAAGGTCAAGATCACATACTTAGTCTCTTTACAGAACTTAACATCAGAGAAATCGGTTATAACTTCTATTTCCTTGCTCGGAATTGCTTCACATTCACGTTCGTGCCACCCCCGCTAAGCCCAGTGTCAAGATCACAAGCCCACACACTTGGAAAATTTTACATATTTAGGGGTACCTAGGCCCACGCGGGGGGTATTCCGTAAGCCTCGCTTACTGACTAATCTAGTTCCGTTAGCCCCTAAACCTATTGTAGTTTAGGGGCTATTCCTTTGATCTTTTAAAGAACAAATAGCCCATAAACCCAAAATGTTAGTACATCCGTCCATGCATCCGTCAATCACTAAACTTAACATCAGAGAAATATTGTTATAACTTCTATTTCCTTCGTCTAAAATGCTTAATATTTCACACATGCATTCCTGTAAGGCTCTACTACCATGCTGTGCCAAATCCACGACGTCCAACCAGCGCTGATCCCAAGGTCAAGGTCAAATACTTGGTCTCTTTACAAAACTTAACATCAGAGAAATAAGTTATAACTTCTAGTTCCTTCATTGAAAATTCTTAATATTTCACTTGTGCATTCCTCCAATGTTGTACTATCATGCTGTGACATATCTACGACCGTCCAACCCCCGCTGATCCCAAGGTCAAGGTCACACATACTTAGTCTCTTTACAAAACTTAACATCAGAGAAATATTGTTATAACTTCTATTTCCTTCATCTAACATGCTTAATATTTCACACATGCATTCCTGTAAGGCTCTACTACCATGCTGTGCCAAATCCATGACGTCTAACCCCCGCTGATCCCAAGGTCAAGGTCAAATACTTGATCTCTTTACAAAACTTAACATCAGAGAAATAAGTTATAACTTCTATTTCCTTCATTGCAAATTCTTAATATTTCACTTGTGCATTCCTCTAGTGCATTCCTCTAAGATTGTGCTATCATGCTGTGACAAATCTACGACCGTCCAACCCCCGCTGATCCCAAGGTCACATACTTAGTCTCTTTACAAAACTTAATATCAGAGAAACATGTTATAACTTCTATTGCTTTCATTGAAAATTCTTAATATTTCATGCATGCATTCCTCTAAGGCTCTACTATCATGCTGTGACAAATTCCCGCTGATTTTGAGGTCAAGGTCACATACTTTGTCTCTTTACAAAACTTAACATCAGACAAATCGCTATTTCCTTGCTCAGATCTGCTTCAGATTTCACACACGCATTGCTCCAATGGACCTCGACCACCCTGTGACAAATTCACGTTCATGCCGCTCCCGCTAAGCCCAGAGTCAAGGTCACAAGCCCACACACTTGGAAATTTTTACATATTTAGGGGTACCTGGGCCCACGCGGGGGTATTCCGTAAGCCTCGCTTACTGACCAATCTAGTTTACACTTGATTCGCTTTGCTTTTTATGACAAATCATATATGAAATGTAAGAAGATGTTTATTTAACCAGGTGAACTGATTATCTTGAAATAATGCTCTTGTGATTGGGTCCTACCGCTAAACAAACTTGTTTTGATGCGCTCACTCATTTGTTTAGCGGAAGGACCCAATCACTTGTGCATTATTTCATGATAATCAGTTCACTTGGTTAAATAAATGGTATATAATCCATTGTTTCATTCTACGGTCCACTCATACAGTCATCAACATACCCTAGGTGAAGGTCAAATGATTTAGAAATTTGTGTTTACAAGACTTGCACGGTCCACTCATACCGTCATCAACATACCCTAGGTGAAGGTCAAATGACTTGGAAATTTGTGTTTACAACACTTGCACATCCACTCATACAGTCATCAACATTCCCTAGGTCAAGGTCAAATAACTTGGAAATAACCCATGTGACCCCTATGTCTAAGCTAAAGGTGAAATGACTCGTATGCCTTTTCAGCTTCAACATGCGGCTCAAGGCAATCTAACTAAGAAATTAAATTCAAGGGACTGTTAGTGACTGCAAAATTTAGTTTTTTAACAACTTAATGTCTTAATAATAACATATTCATAGTTAGCTTGTATTTCCTGTACATTTGCCTTGTCCTCATATACATTTCCGACATACATGTAACAATAAGGTTCGACAATGTCCAGCCGTGGGTAAACATTTGCCGTGGCATGAAGGAACTGTTTGAACCCCAAGGTTGTAGGCCGTGGGTTCAAATAGTTCCAAAGTGTCACGGCAAACTTTGCTACTTTGATAATCTTCTCCATTCAAACAGCTGATTTACACATACATGTTCCAGGGCCGCAGTAAACGTCACGTGATGCAGCCGTGTCAATTTCAAAATGTCAGTGTGACTGTTGAGAACTAGTTTGGTGATGTAATGGCGCATTCTAGTAACGTTATGAGACACATGCATTACGTAGATGTTGGCTTGGCCCCAGAATGAGCATTGTCTACAGCCATGGTCAAACAGCACACGCTGTACATTTGAACACGGTTGCGAGCGTTGTCAAACAACGGCAATTATGTAACACTAATTGGTAATCTGCAACTGTAGGTCATCCGCCATTTTGTGTTGACACGTTGTTTTGTAAACAACTGCTATTTTGAGTATCATTCAAACATTGACAATGTATAAATGTAAGCGGAAAAAGATAGTTAGAAGTCCATATGGACTTAGGCCCCTTTGTCCACTTAACGCTTTAATTATACCCTCGCCAATTGGCAAGAGGGGACATAGCGTTAGTCCATGATCGTACGTTAGTACATACGTGCGTGCTTTGTTTTGAATACGACCCATTTCCTACTCTCTTTTTTTTTTTATTATGCCCCTGCCACCAAATGGTGAGGGGGGCATATAGTGTTACCGGCGTCCGTACTTATGTGATCTGCTTCACATTTCAAACACGCATTGCTCCAATGGTCCTCTACCGCCCTGTGACAAATCCACATTCGTCCCGCCCCCGCTAAGCCCAGGGTCAAAGTCACAGACTTGGTGCGTTCGAAACCTTAACGCTGGGTAAATGGCTTATAATTTCTGTTTCCTTGCTCGGATCTGCTTCACATTTCACACACGCATTGCTCCAATGGTCCTCTACCGCCCTATGACAAATCTACATTCGTCCCGCCCCTGCTAAGCCCAGGGTCAAGGTCACAGACTTGGTGCGTTCGAAACCTTAACGCTGGGTAAATGGCTTATAATTTCTGTTTCCTTGCTCGGATCTGCTTCACATTTCACACACGCATTGCTCCAATGGTCCTCTACTGCCCTGTGACAAATCCACATTCGTCCTGCCCCCGCTAAGCCCAGGATCAAGGTCACAGACTTGGTGCGTTCGAAACCTTAACACTGGGTAAATGGCTTAAAAATTTCTGTTTTCCTTGCTAAAATCTGATCTGCTTCACATTTCACACACGCATTGCTCCAATGGTCCTCTACCGCTCCCTGTGACAAATCCACATTCGTCCCCGCCCCCGCTAAGTCCAGGGTCAAAAGGTCACAGACTTGGTGCGTTCGAAACCTTAACGCTGGGTAAATGGCTTATAATTTGTGTTTACTTGCTCGGATCTGCTTCACATTTCTCACACGCATTGCTCCAATGGTCCTCTGCCACCCTGTTACAAATCCACATTCAAATATGCCTTGTTTTCTTTGGCTGCCAGCGGGGGCATTCGTGTGCCAACAGGCCACATTTCTAGTAATTTCTGTTTCCTTGCTCGGATCTGCTTCATATTTCACACACACATTGCTCCAATGGTCCGCTACCGCCCTGTGACAAATTCACATTCGTCCCGCGTTCACATTCTGTTTCCTTGCTTAGATCTGCTTCACATTTCACATATGCATTGCTCCAATGGTCCTCCACTGCTCTGTGACAAATCTACTTTCGTCCCTCCACCGCTAAGCCCAGGGTCAAGGTCACAGACTTGGTGCGTTTGAAACCTTAACGCTCGGGTAAATGGCTTGTAATTTCTGTGTCCTTGCTCGGGTTTGCTTCACATTTCACACACGCATTGCTCCAATGCTCCTCTACCGCCCTGTGACAAATCCACATTCGTCCCACCCCCGCTAAGCCCAGGGTCAAGGTCACAGACTTGGTGCGTTCAAAACCTTAACGCTCGGGTAAATGGCCTATAATCAAATATGCGTCGTTTTCTTTGGCTGCCAGCGGGGGCATTCGTGTGCCGACAGGCCACATTTCTGGTTATTATTATTATTACCAAGGCTACGAACGAAGAGATTAGCCTCATAATAACGATGCCCTTTTTAGCTCGCCTGCACGAAGTGCAAAAGAGCTTATGGCATACCCCCGGCGTCGTCGGCGTCCACAAACTTAACGTTGGGGTAAATGTCTTATAACTTCTGTTTCCTTTGATGGAACACCTTGTTATTTCATACATGCATTCCTCAGATGACCCTCTATCATGCTGTATCAAATTCATGACCCACCACCCAATCCTTACCCCTAGGTCAAGGTCACAAACTTAGCACATTCATAAACTTAACATTGGGGTAAATTTCTTATAACATCTGTTTCCTTTCATGGAACGCCTTGATATTTCATACATGCATTCCTCAGATGACCCTCTATCAAGCTGTAGCAAATCCATGACCCACCACCCAAACCTTACCCCAAGGTCAAGGTCACAAACTTAGCACATTCATAAACTTAACGTTGGGGTAAATTTCTTATAACATCTGCTTCCTTTCATGGAACGCCTTGATATTTCATACATGCATTCCTCAGATGACCCTCTATCAAGCTGTAGCAAATCCATGACCCACCATCCAACCCTTACCCCAAGGTCAAGGTCACAAACTTAGCACATTCATAAACTTAACGTTGGGGTAAATGTCTTATAACATCTGTTTCCTTTCATGGAACACCTTGATATTTCATACATGCATTCCTCAGATGACCCTCTATCATGCTGTAGCAAATCCACGATCCACCACCCAACCCTTACCCCAAGGTCAAGGTCACAAACTTAGCATGTTCATAAACTTAATGTTGGGGTAAATGTTGTGTAACTTCTGTTTCTTTACAGGGAACGCTTTGATATTTCATACATGCATTCATCTGATGATCCTCTATTGTGCTACAGTAAATCCATAACCCCCCCCCACCCCACCCTTTCCTCAAGGTCAAGGTCTCAAACTTAGCACATTCATGCATGCATCCCTCATGTGAATAGCTATCATGCTGTAGAAAATCACCAACTTAGTGCGTTCATAAACTTAACGTTCATAAACTTCTGTTTTCAGGGAGCGCATTGATATTTCATACATGCATTCATCTTAATATGCTATATTATGCTATAGCAAACCCACGACCCACCTTGCACCACTGACCCAATGTCACGCCCCTTAACCCAAGGTCAAGTTATATAATATTCATGTATTTTATGCAACTGTGCCAAGTTTGAGTGAAGGCTACCAACAGGCGAGCTTCGTTGTCTTCCGACAACTCTCGTTATCATTGTATTCACAGGTTACTTCGGCGACATGTGCGAGACAACGACTCACATCTGTGACACAGCCCCTTGTATGAATGGGGGAACATGTGTACCTGGAGACACACTGACAAAAATGTCGTGCGACTGCACCACAGGTTGGTAACACCAGTCAATACAACCATACAACCATACAGTCTGTATAAAACTGGTTGGTAACACTGGCCAATACAACCATACAGTCTGTGTATAACACTGGTTGGTAACACTGGCCAATACAACCATACAGTCTGTGTATAAAACTGGGTTGGTAACACTGGCCAATACAACCATGCAGTCTGTGTATAAAACTGGTTGGTAACACTGGCCAATACAACCATACAGTCTGTGTATAAAATGGCTACAAGCTCATTCATCCCAATGACTTTTCTTCTCTTTTGACTGTTTCCGCCAATGACTGTTCGACCCGGGATGTTTCGCCCCAGGTTATTCGTCCCATTCTTTGGACGAACAGTCCCACTTGCGTCTTGTAAATCGGGACTGTTTGTCCCATTATAAAAATCTGCCGGCGATACATAGATCTACGAGGTGAAGTCATAAAGTTCTAAATTTATGTTTATATATAAACACGTCATTAGAAAGCTGGTTTACTTCTGTAAACAATAAAATATTGGTTCCATAAAGTAAGTAGTATCATTTTGTGCACAGGCATATATGTCGAACGTTACGTAAGATTACCATAGATTCATTCCCTTTCAAAGTATGTTCTGCAAGCCTAAATGTATATCTGGATCGCATATGTGCTATTTGAGTGCCTGATTTAGCAGAAGGCGCGACTATAGTTGCCGCTTTTTCTGTCGTCAATGTCATCCATGTCAAAAAGTTTGTACAAGCTTCTTCATCATGATATAGCTTCAATATTTGGACACTTGATATATGTGAGCATATGGAACACACTCATACCGCATTAACATGGCCTTGGATTTCTTTACCATCACATTTTTGCAGAAACACTTGGCCACAAGTTTCTTCAGCATCATATAACTTTATTGCTCTTTACAGCAAAACAATGTCTGAACTATGCAATTTGCCTAGTTTCGACTTTGTTTGAAAACAAAACATATTATGTATAACAGATGCAGGTGTTGCAGGAAATTTGTCATTGGACGGAGCAACGTACAATGGTTATTTTTGGTTTGGTTGCATAGTGACTCCAACTCACACGTGTGCATTTTCTGACATGGTGGTAAAATATCTTTGATGGTCTGTTACACATGTATATTGAAATTATATATGCATTATTAATACATGGTGGATAGAATCAATTGTTAAATGTCATTATAATATAGAAAACAACATGTAACAAACAAGAATTCTGCCTGGGAAAGCGATGTCGCGCCTGCCAAGGCATTTTACCTTAACATGAGTTAGAGTCTAGTGTCATATACTACGCGCATCTATTTTATTGGAAACACAGGCATTTCATAAAACGTTACATTATTTTGTTGCTATTGTTCCGCTTTACATGGAAACTATTTCCAAACAATTAGACTTTACCACACACGTAAATGTCATATCAAAATGAACCATGTGGCAGTTGTATTAACTCTTTCATCCCTAAGAATGGATTTGGATATGTTAATTTTGCATCAAATCATCACAACATGCTTTTCAGACTAGTACATTTATGAAAAGGGGGTGTTTTTGCTCTCAAAAAATGTGAAAATTACTTGTAAAAAGTGCAGATCCTGATGTGACGGCTCGTTACGAGCCGGCTCATCTGGATCTGCACTGTTTACAAACACCGCTATAGTAGGCTTTCGGGTTCAAAAGGTTAAACTTTTTATCAAGAAACTCCAAGAACTGTATGACTGCACATCGTATATAATCAATACATTTCAAGAAGTACTTACGTATTTTATCATCATCAATGAGTTACATTGCCATCGTAAATTATCAATAGATTGATTGATTCATTCATTCATGTATTTATTAACCAATTGAGTTTTTGAGCTATTGAGTTTATTACTTCAACTGGCAAATACTACTAATGACATATAGTAGTATTGACTGATTGACGTTTTTATCTTTGGCTCTTTTGTTACCTGGGAGTTGAATTGGATTATTTCCCATTATAAAAGTAGTAAGATTATTACTGATCCTACTGCTTTTGGGAAGGGGCCAAGTTACTCTGGTGTGGCGAGGACTTGGCATCAGATCAGGATTATTCTGATTTCAGGGCTGAATATATTGTTGTTTTTTTTTTGTAAATATTCAGTTCTGATTTTGGGATTTTCCCCCAATTTGTACATGTAATTGAACATGTACCGACCGACCGACCGACCGACCGACCGACAGACCGACCGACCGACCGACCGATCCGACCCGCCCGACGTCCCCCCCGACGACCGCACCGACCGACCGACTGTATATATATATTGTCGCTGCCACAACTGGGTCTTAACCCAGTAACTGAAATGTATTTTGATATGTTAATTTTGCAGCCAATCCAATCATCACAAAATGATTTTCAGACTAGTCCATTTATGAAAAATGGATGTTTTTGTTCTCAAAAATATGAAAATTACTTGCAAAATGTGCAGAATCTAATGAGAGCTCGTCTCTTGACAAGCCATCTGTCTCATCTGGGTCTACACTTTTTGCCAATACCACTGTACAGGCCTGTGGTGTTGAAAGGGTTATTCCTTCATTTTGGGCTCTATTTTTGCTTAGCCCCGTGCAGGCACCGGGGCGGGATCAACTGATCCTGAGAATAGTGCTGCAGTAGCCATTGCTTGTCGTAAAAGGCGACTAAACTGGCTTAACGATTGGGTTCATACTTTCCGGAACCCACTATACCGGATTTGGCCCTCATGTCATTTTTGGCTTTCTTGTACGTGAGAGTTGAGTCAGGCTATGCCCCATATATAAAAGTAAGATTAGCGCTAATCCTATTACTTTTAGGGGATGGGATAAATGATGCTGGTGTGGCGAGGGCCTGGCACCAGATCAGGTTGTTCTAATTTCAGGACTGAATATATATTTTGATTGTAAATATTGAGTTCTGAAGTTGGGATTTACCCCCCTCGGACAGGTGGATACGGGACACGACCCCGTTGACCCGTCTGCGTGTAGACTCCCTGAGGCTTGTACCTCTATGTCAGAAAAGCGGACGTTAAACCCTATTCACTCACTCACTCTGTTTTTGCTACCGCCATGGGCATGTGTTAACATACAGGCTAAATGTGTGACTGTGACTGGAGATATAGGGCTTATGGCCTTTGTGACCAGTGTATTCACAGATCATACATGCAGTTTGATCAGGGTGTGCACTGTTGGCCATTCAGTCAGTGAAACATCTGTCATGCTTTGAACAGATAGTAAAGCTTCTTATCAGCAGAAGTGTGCTAGGGGACCAGGAGCTAGACCAACCAGAAAGTCTACAAGCCCCATTTCTCTAGTCACAGCCATGGTTCATTGTTGTTCTTTCTCCATTAGGATTTGATGGTGTTTATTGTGAGATGGACCTGGTGCAGGGTTGTACAAACTCCACATGTAATGAGAATGGCATGTGCCGGAATGGAGTGAATTCCACGACGGAATGTCTCTGTGTCAGCCATCTCAAGTACATTGATGACAGGTACGTTACACCTTTGCTTGTGGGTGGCAGGTGGGAGCATGCGATGGGTAATTTAACGATCAGGTTTCAGCCTTATCGCCCGTCTCTATATGACCTTAGCTGTTGCTGGGATGTTAAACCCTTTCACTCTTCCATCCTTACCGGAATCCCGACCGGAGACCTGTTTTGGCCCTCATGTACGTCTTTGGCTTTCTTGTATGTGAGAGTTGAATCTGGTCCTTATAAGAGTAATCCTACTGGTATTACTTTTAGCTGTTGATAGGCCGTTAAACAAACGAACAAATACACCGTTACTTTGTGTGAAACAGACAATAGCAATTGTGTTACGTCTGTAACACAATTGCTATTGTCTTTTCCACACAAGGTCTGTGAACAGTTTGGGGAAATATTTATATTACAGGCCTGTAGAGGTGTCTAAAATAATGCCACAGCGGACAGCCAGTAACAAATAAGTCACAAATGAGTGTTTTAAAAATACAAATATTCTTGATTTGTCAGGTACCTTGTGGAATGCCAAACACTATACACCATCTGTAGAATGTTTTCAGTGAATTACCAGTAACCATTATCTTCAAGCTAAACATTTTAATTGTGTAAACAGTGTAGATGTCAAGATGTCAGCATCTGCACTGTTTAAGATAATTTCTGCATTTGCACAATTTGTTTACAAATTTGCACCTTTTCTAATATTAACAAACTAGTCTGAAAATTAACAAGGAATCGTCCATTACAATTACTCGGGCGTGTGGAGTGTGGGTGAATGTGAAGGGTAAATTTAACGGTGTGGTTCATCCTTAATGGAATACTAATATCCCTGGTTTGGCCTTCAGGTACTTGTTTGGCTTTTTTGTTACTTGAGAATAGAATCTGGTTATAACGATGATAAAACTAGTAGGATTAGTACTAATCCTATTACTTTTAGGGATTCGGGCTAAGTGATTCTGTCGTGGTGAGGACCTGGCACCAGATCAGGATATTCTAATTTCAGGGCTTAATATAATTGTTATGCCACACAAGAGTGGAGGGGGCATTTAGTGTTACCCTTGTCCGTCCGTCCCGTCTGTCCCGTCCGTCCCGTCCGTCCCGTCCGACTATCCGTCGCCCACTTTGTAACTCGTAAAACTTTAAACTGTACTACACGTAGCAACAAACCTGAAACTTGGTTTGTAGTTTCCTTATGATAAGTTGATGGGCAAGTTTATTTAGAGTTTTATTAGACCCCTGGGTCATGGATTATCTCCCCATTTTTAGCTCGCCTGCACGAAGTGCATAAGAGCTTATGGCATATCTCCAGCGTCGTCGGCGTTGGCGTCAGCGTCCACAAACTTAATGTTGGGGTAAATGTCTTATAACTTCTGTTTCCTTTCATGGATCACCTTGTTATTTCATACATGCATTCCTCAGATGACCCTCTATCATGCTGTAGCAAATCCATGACCCAAAACCCAACCCTTACCCCAAGTTCAAGGTAATAAACTTAGCACATTCATAAACTTAACGTTGATGTAAATTTCTTATAACATCCGTTTCCTTTCATGGAACGCCTTGATATTTCATACATGCATTCCTCAGATGACCCTCTATCATGCCGTAGCAAATCCATGACCCACCACCAAACCCTTACCCCAAGGTCAAGGTCACAAACTTAGCACATTCATAAACTTAACGTTGGGGTAAATGTCTTATAACATCTGTTTCCTTTCATGCAACGCCTTGATATTTCATACATGCATTCCTCAGATGACCCTCTATCATGCTGTAGCAAATCCATGACCCACCACCGAACCTATACCCCAAGGTCAAGTTCACAAACTTAGCACATTCATAAACTTAACGTTGGGGTAACTGTTGTGTAACTTCTGTTTCTTTACAGCGAATACCTTAATATTTCATACATGCATTCATCTGATGATACTCTATCGTATTATAGCAAATCCATGACCCACCTCCCACCCCTTACCCCAAGGTCAAGGTCACAAACTTAGCACATTCATAAACTTGACGTTGGGGTAATTGTCTTATAACATCTGTTTCCTTTCATAGAACGCCTTGATATTGCATACTTGCATTCATCTGATTATACCCTATCGTGCTATCGCAAATCCATGACCCACCGCTCACCCCTTACCCCAAGGTCAAGGTCACAAACTTAGCACATTCATAAACTTAACGTTGGGGTAATAATTGTCTTATAACAACTGTTTCCTTTCATGGAACGCCTTGATATTGCATACATGCATTCTTCAGATGACCCTCTATCATGCTGTAGCAAATCCACAACCCACCACCCAACCCTTACCCCTCCCCAAGGTGAAGGTCACAAACTTAGCATGTTCATAACTTAACGTTGTGGGGTGAAATGTTTGTAACTCTTCTGTTTCTTTACAGGGAACACTTTGATATTTCATACATGCATTCATCTGATGGTTCTCTATGCATTCATCATGATGATTCTCATGACCCCCCCCCCCCCCCCCCCCCCCCCCCCCCTTTGCCCAGACCCCCCCCCCCTGCAAGATCAACATCATAAACTTAACGTTGGAGTAAATGTCTTTTTATAACTTCCGTTTCTTTATTTACAGGGAACGCCTTGATATTTCATTCATGCATTCATCTGATGATACTCTATCGTGCTATAGAAAATCCATGACCCACCCCCACCCCTTTCCCCAAAGGTCAAGGTCACAAACGTAGCACATTCATAAACTTAATGTTGGGGTAAATGTCTATAAACATCTGTTTCCTTTCATGGAACGAGCTTTGATATTTCATACATGCATTCATCTGATGACCTCTTATTGTGCTACAGCAAATCCATGAGCCCCCCCCCCACCCCCCCCCCCCCCCCCCACCCCCCACCTCCATCCCCAAGATCAACATCATAAACTTAACGTTGGAGTAAATGTCTTTTTAATACTTCTGTTTCTTTACAGGGAATGCCTTGATATTTCATACATGCATTCATCTGATGATACTCTATCGTGCTATAGCAAATCCATGACCTACCCCTTTCCCCATGGTCAAGGTCACAAACATAGCACATTCATAAACTTAACGTTTGGGTAAACGTCTTCTAACATCTGTTTCCTTTCATGGAACGCCTTGATATTTCATACATGCATTCACTTACCCCAAGGTCAAGGTCACAAACTTAGCATGTTTATAAACTTAATGTTGGGGTAAATGTTGTGTAACTTCTGTTTCGTTACAGGGAACACTTTGATATGTCATACATGCATTGATGTGATCCTCTATTGTGCTACAGCAAATCCATGACCCCCCCCCCCACCCCTTTCCCCAAGATCAACATCATAAACATAACGTTGGAGTAAATGTCTTTTTATAACTTTTTTTACAGATCACAAACTTAGCACATTCATAAACTTAACGTTTGGGTAAATTTCTTATAACTTCTGTTTTCTTTCATGGAACGCCTTGATATTTCATACATGCATTCAATTGATGATACTCTATCGTGCTATAGAAAATCCATGACCCACCACCCAACCCTTACCCCAGGGTCAAGGTCACAAACTTAGCACATTCATGGAACGCCTTGATATTTCATATATGCATTCCTCAGATGACCCTGTATCATGCTGTAGCAAATCCACAACCCACCACCCAACCCTTACCCCAAGGTGAAGGTCACAAACTTAGCATGTTCATAAACTTAACGTTGGGGTAAATGTTGTGTAACTTCTGTTTCTTTACAGGGAACGCTTTGATATTTATACCCCCCCCCCCTTTCGTTGCGGGGGGGGGGGTATACTGGAGTCAGCTTGTCCGTCCGTCCGTCCCTCCGTCCGAGTTTCTGTGTTTCCGTCCGTCACAAAACTTAACAATTGTAAATTTCCTTTTAACTTCTCTTTCCCTTTGCGGAAATCTATTTCATATTTTACCCACCCTTCTCTGACACTCATACATCATTCTGCAACAAACCTACGACCCCCATTTATGCCAGGGGTCAAGGTCACGGACTTAGAAACTTAGAAAAAAAACCGCAAAACTTAACAATTGTAAATTTCCTTTT
>CM055265.1:23173999-23254345 GCA_029237695.1 Conchocele bisecta | reverse complement strand
AGCCATTCCATTGTGGTGGTTGGTTGGGAGCATGCGATGGGTAATTTAATGATCGGGATTCATCCTTACCGGCAGTCCATTCTAATTTTGGGATACCCGCCCCCCCCCCCCCCCCCCCCCCCCACCTTTTTAGCTCACCTGAGCGAAGCTCATGTGAGCTATTGTTACCGCAATGTGTCCGTCGTCCGGCGTCCGGCGTCCGTCGGCGTCCGTCGTCCGTGAACATTTGCAAACCTTTTCTCCTCGGTAACCATTGGGTCTATAGTCACCAAACTTCATGGTCATGGTCCTTAGGAAGGGGGATTACAAAATTGTTAAAATGACGTCATTACGTAATCCAAGATGGCCGCCGTCTAGAAATAGCACAAATTCTTAAAAAATCTTCTTCTCAAGAACCGCCAACCGGATTTCGACAAAACTTGGTAAGAATGATCGATGTACATTGCTCTTTCAAAGTTGTTAAAATGGTGACCCTGGGGTCAAAAATGGGCGTGGCCCGTGGGGTCAAATTGGGGTCAAATTTTATTTTTGACTGAATATGGTCATTTCATATATCAAATTGAAGGTATCAATGAGACGATCACTCTGGTGCATTTTTTGTCGAAATCGGATGGTTATGTCATCCAAGATGGCCGCCGAAAGGTCAAAAGGTCGTTCTTTTATTAGAGATTTCAAAATTCTTCTTCACATGAACCGCTTAGCCCATGGTAGCCAAACTTAAAAGTTATGGTCCATGGGTGAAGCCTTTTCAGATTTGTTAAAATGGAGGTCATCGCTAATCCAAGATGGCCGCCGTCTAAAAATAGCATAAATTCTTAAAAAATCTTCTTCTCATGAACCTCTTGCCGGATTTCGACGAAACTTGGTAGGAATGATCGATGTACATTGCTCTTTCAAAGTTGTTAAAATGGTGACCCCGGGGTCGAAAATGGGCGTGGCCCGTGGGGTCAAATTGGGGTCAAATTTTATTTTTGACCGAATATGGTCATGTCATATATCAAATTGAAAATATCAATGAGGCGATCACTCTGGTGCATTTTCTGTCGAAATCGGATTGTTATGTCATCCAAGATGGCCGTCGAAAGGTCAAAAGGTCGTTCTTTTATTAGAGATTTCAAAATTCTTCTTCACATGAACCGCTTGGCCCATGGTATCCAAGCTTAAAAGTTATGGTCCATGTGTGAAGCCTTTTCAGATTTGTTAAAATGGAGGTCATCGCTAATCCAAGATGGCCGCCGTCTAAAAATAGCATAAATTCTTAAAAAATCTTCTTCTCATGAACCGCTAGCCGGATTTCGACGAAACTTGGTAGGAATGATCGATGTACAATGTTCTTTCAAAGTTGTTAAAATGGTGACCCCGGAGTGAAAAATGGGCGTGGCCCGTGGGGTCAAATTTTATTTTTGACCGAATATGGTCATGTTATATTTCAAATCGAAGGTATCAATGAGGCGATCACTCTGGTACATGTTTTGTCCAAATCGGATTGTTATGTCATCCAAGATGGCCGCCGAAATGTCAAAAGGTCGTTCTTTTATTAGAGATTTCAAAATTCTTCTTCACATGAACCGCTTGGCCCATGGTAGCCAAACTTAAAAGTTATGGTCCATGGGTGAAGCTTTTTCAGATTTGTTAAAATGGAGGTCATCGCTAATCCAAGATGGCCGCCGTCTTAAAAATAGCATAAATTCTTAAAAAATCTTCTTCTCATGAACCGCTTGCCGGATTTCGACGAAACTTGGTAGGAATAATCGATGTACATTGCTCTTTCAAAGTTGTTAAAATGGTGACCCCGGGGTCCAAAATGGGCATGGCCCGTGGGGTCAAATTGGGGTCAAATTTTATTTTTGACCGAATATGGTCATGTCATATATCAAATTGAAGGTATCAATGAGGCGATCACTCTGGTGCATTTTCTGTCGAAATCGGATTGTTATGTCATCCAAGATGGCCGCCGAAAGGTCAAAAGGTCGTTCTTTTATTAGAGATTTCAAAATTCTTCTTCACATGAACCGCTTGGCCCATGGTAGCCAAACTTAAAAGTTATGGTCCATGTGTGAAGCCTTTTCAGATTTGTTAAAATGGAGGTCATCGCTAATCCAAGATGGCCTCCGTCTAAAAATAGCATAAATTCTTAAAAAATCTTCTTCTCATGAACCGCTAGCCGGATTTCGACGAAACTTGGTAGGAATGATCGATGTACAATGCTCTTTCAAAGTTGTTAAAATGGTGACCCGGGGTCAAAAATGGGCGTGGCCCGTGGGGTCAATTTTATTTTTGACCGAATATGGTCATGTTATATATCAAATCGAAGGTATCAATGAGGCAATCACTCTGGTACATTTTTTGTCCAAATCGGATTGTTATGTCATCCAAGATGGCCGCCGAAATGTCAAAAGGTCGTTCTTTTATTAGAGATTTCAAAATTCTTCTTCACATGAACCGCTTGGCCCATGGTAGCCAAACTTAAAAGTTATGGTCCATGGGTGAAGCCTTTTCAGATTTGTTAAAATGGAGGTCATCGCTAATCCAAGATGGCCGCCGTCTAAATATAGCATAAATTTTTAAAAATCTTCTTCTCATGAAACCGCTAGCCGGATTTCGACGAAACTTGGTAGGAATGATCGATGTACATTGCTCTTTGAAAGTTGTTAAAATGGTGACCCCGGGGTCAAAAAATGGGCGTGGCCCGTGGGGTCAAATTGGGGTCAAATTTTATTTTTGACTTAATATGGTCATGTCATATATCAAATTGAAGGTATCAATGAGGCGATCACTCTGGTGCAATATTTGTCGGAATCGGATGATTATGTCATCCATGATGACCACCAAAAGGTCCATTTATTCAAGATTTTAACGTCTTTTTCTCAGGAACCACATGGCCGATGCTGGGTGAAGCATTTTCAGTTTTGTAAAAATGAGAGTCATCGCTTAATCCAAGATGACGCCATCTAAAAATAGGCACAATTTTTTTAAAACACATGAACTCAATGTCACATTCTCCTCTGGTGTTCATGGAGTCAGGTGAGCGAATTAGGGCCATCATGGCCCTCTTGTTTGCTTTTGCTTTTATCTTCAATAGTATTAGGTCTACAGCCACAATACAGCCATTAAATTGTCATACATGTATTTACATAGTTATTTCCCTTGGTTAAAGTTTCTGTTTGAGTTTGTATTTTTGGAATTTTGCGATTGTGACTCGTTTACTTACAAAGCTGTAGGTGGAGCATCCTTGTTCTATGAACTTATTTTATAGGTGCACTTAAAATATTGATATTCTCTGCTTTTCCTGTTTGTTTTATTTTATACGTCCAAAACCAGTGGTTGATTTTTATAATGACATCTGCCTGTCTGTCCATCCATATGTACATCAACAATCTGTGACCAACTGGCCAATCAATGTCTCTGGTTAAAGCAACCATGCAGTTATGTCACATAAAAGTTTTAAATACCTTTTATCACTGCAATCCTGAGTGGCATTGACTTGAAGCTTCATATGCTACTTTATCATCATCCATATTTCTATTCTACAGCCGCCCTCACATGTGGCCAAGATTCCAAAGGTCAAGGTCAAATCACTTTGAATTCTCCATTGAATGTTTTGCTTAATTTGTGTTTGTGTTTTAAATACTTTATATCTCTGCATCCCGTCGAGACGGTTGAAATGGTGCTCACGACATATACATCAGAATCATGTCTTCATCATGTAAAGGACTAAGGGAGAACTGCAGAAGTTTTGTTAATTGTTGGTTTATTACTGCTGCTGAGAGTGCTTGATAAAATAAAAATAAAAAATTATAAATGTTTGCAATTTAATTAACTAAAATATGGACTCAAATGATATCATATGAGAAATTGCGTATCATAACATTATTTATATCAATTTAACTTCTTTTTAATATGTGTATTATAATATAACAAATTTGTTTTATAATCTTGTTTTATGGAATGTAATTAGTTCTAATATGCATCCATTTGCTTAACCCTTACACCGCTATCTTAAATGTTTTGTCGTCTGCTATTTATTTTCTATTTTCCATTTTTATCATCAAAAACATACTTTGACAACACTTTAGAATAATTTACAACATGCTTTGGCATTGTAAATGATTCTGAAGTGTTGTCAAAACATTTTTTTATTGAGAAATTAAGTTGAGATATAAAAGCAACAGCAGACGACAATTGCTGTGTGTAGCGGTCTAAGGGTTAATTTATTCAGATATTTAAACCTCTAACTTTTGACTGGGTTAGTAGTTTGTGACAAGATTTGCAACGTTTTGTTTGTATTTTTTGTATGTATTTATTCAAGTAATAACAGGACAATGAAAACACTTCTGCAGTTCTTCTTTAACCCGTACCATGCTGAATTAAATTGTGTTGTCTGCTGTTTATTTTCCATTTTTCTCATCAAAAACATGGTTTGACAGAAACTTTAGACTCATTTCCATTGGAAATGATTAGTGGTGCAACGGTATACCGGTATATTGTGATATGTCATCCTGACGATACATATCGCTGTACGGTTTTCGCGTATCGCGATATTTACACCAAATTCTCGGTTGCCATCTTGTGTTAAAATAATTGTGTAAAATTATTCAAAATCATTCAAAACATAATTTTTAATATGACAGAAGTCAATATTTGTAATAAACACGCCACAATTAGATGACTAATACATGTAGTGAGTAATCTCGGACGTCCAACACATCTGGAAGTTTTACAGCAAATTCCGTGAGTAAAGTTTGTAAACCGTACTGTTACCTGGGTTCATTTCCCACCCAGTGACCTAAATCTCGCTAATTGCAGGTCTGTCAAACTGTTTACAATACTATTTGTTTTACGACACCCGATTGTTTGACCAAATTTTCATCACATCATTATGTGAATCACTAAAATCATGCCTACCCGCTGTGACAATAAAAGTCACGGGTCGATAGTTTCAATAATCCCCTAGCCAAACATTGCTTCTGGCTACTATAATTGTCAGTTCAAAATACGTGTTATTCTCGTGGCGAAGTTATTTATACAGTACAACCAATATCTGGTAAGTAAAGGCAGCCCTTAGTGGCATGACAGGTTACTGTTGCGAAAGACGTCGGCAATATATCTATCAGCGATTGATCATGAACGAGGTAGAGTTAACTCCCTCCGAATACTCTTAACCAGACAAACAAACACATGCAAACACATGTTTTAACGGGTCGTTTCTGGGTCAGGCTAGTAGTAATAAGTCTGGGTCGCCCGGTGGCGAACAAATTTCATAGTTGTCTACACACATTTTTGTCAGCTTATGACGCTTTGTGGGAAAACTTTTCCGAAATAAAAATAGCATCCAATCGTTAGCTACGATTGTGGGTATACCCACTGAAAGTGCCACCTGACGAACCGAGTCGTGGCATACACAGCGGATGCTTCCGACCATGATTGCAACTTTATTTTTCGCCGAAAATTGTGAAAGAATTAAATACGAAATCGATATATTCTAATGCAATCCTTTTATGCCGAAAACAAGTATTGTTTATTACATTACTAACTGTTTATTTCAACCAAATATGACTAACTCTATTGTCAGAAACCATGAAAAAGTCTAAATATCACGGACAATTTCGGCGATTTTGTACCTACGTAGTTTCGTCCTTTTGCAACTTTTTCCAATCGATGTTAACGTAAACCGATTTCTGTATCATACTTCCCTGTTATATGTTGCTATATAGCTTCTATTGGGGCTACCCATTCCGAATACAATTTATTGACCCGCACTTACACCTGTCCCATCCCATATCGACCGCGCATGCGCGCACGGGAGACTTCCTCTTTGCTTCGGACGGCTGGCGTGAAAGTATCCTTTTTGGTGCTCATTTCGTTCGGCTGTTTTATGCACTCTATTCATGGTTATTGTCCGTAAGTAGGCAATATCTTCTGTAATAGAGTGGGGGCTATTCATTTCTATAAGTTGCTAGTCGAAAATATTTAATTTTGAAAGTATTTCGATTTTTTTTTTTTTTTTTTTCTTAGTGTGGCCACAGGGCGCGAACTTCGCGATTTTCCTATTGTCGGACGTTCCTATTGTCGACAAAGAAATTTTTATTTTTTTTAATTTTATTTTCGACTTTGTCTAGTTCGATATTTGAATAGGTTTTCCGTACCACATTCACTAATGGGCTAAGGGAAACCTAAACCCAGTTCGGGTCAGGAAATTTGGTGTTGGTATCAAAACGGGAACTTTCTCATGAGATAATTTGTTTCCGTTGTTGCTAGAGACATAACGGTTGCTCTAATGAGAAACCAGGCTTGTCTCAGGCCTTGGGGGCCTCTATGGAGGGGCCTGACCATTAGGTACTATTAGGGTAAGTATCAGGGTAAGTATCAATAAGTGAGATTCAGAAACTACAGTGGTTTCTGAGTCTGAGCCAAGTCCGAGTCCGAATAGTGGCAGGGTATCTCTTATGACTGAGACACCCAACGTCGCTAGTTCTGCTCTGGGTGGGCCGCTACCCACTGAGTAAGAACACCGGACGCCAGTCTGTGTTCGGCAAGATTCAGAAACTAAAGACTGTTCCGGACACCGGACACCGGACACCAGTTCTGCTCTGGGTTATACGCTAACCACTGAGCAAGAACACAGGACACCAGTTAGGCTCTGGTTTATACGCTAACCGCCGAGCACGAACACCGGACACCGGTTCTGCTATGGGTTATACGCTAACCACTGAGCAAGAACGCTGGACACTAGTTCTGCTCTGGGTTATTAGCTAACCACTGAGCACGAACACCGGACACGGGACAGGTAGATTCAAGAGGATAGGCGATGTGGGTAGTATACACGCAAATCCAATTGGGCGCGCCTTGGTGGAATGCAAGCGTATTCCTCCGGTCAACAGAGTGTCAAATATAGCCACTGATAACGGCGACGCTGGTCTTGACCACGCCGTTTTCAGCGGAATATCTGTTCAAGGTTATGGATATACAACAGTGTAACGGTATAGGACATTGGCCTGCCGACACACTGGATTAGTCCTGATGTGAGTCTGATGACGTCAGTAGCAAGAGAGTAGCAAGAGAGCTAGGTATAGGTCAAATTCCAGTAGCTCGTCTACCAGGACGCGGGATTGTATATCCATGAAACACAAACGACGTTCTAGGTCGTGTCTAGGTACGATCATTGACGTCGTCATAGGCATAGGGGAAGGGACCTCCTTCGGAAGCGTTTCTTCAGGCCACGAATCTGTTTGGAAACAGATGTTCGCAGGTGACTTCTGCTGACGCTGCAGTAAGACAGAGTCGGCAGTCAGCGAGACTATCAGTGGTCTCTTTAGCCAAGCGGTTCGCTTATAGAAGCGCAACTCGGGCTGGAAAGGGGACATAAGCAAGCTTCAATATCCCCTTCTCCTAAACCAACGAGTGAGGTAACGGGTAGCTTTAAGCAACCCATAACACCTATACAGCCCCAATAGGGTGGGGCTTCCAGAGGGGCACTACACGCATCAGAGATTGGCAATCTCCGAGCGTACGGTTTGTTGTACCAACAGACAGATCATTTCTAGATAGAGACGGCTCGATCGATACGTCTGACTATTAGAGTCAACGATTGGGCAGTCTCCAGCGAACCACAGGAAGGTTATCTTCATATACCGATATGCCATGCGTCCAGAAACTTTATAAGCTTTCAGTCGCAAGGCATGGTATAACAGTTTTGTGTCCTACCCTTCAGAACCAAGGCGTTCACAAAACTAGTAGAGGTAATCTAGGCACAGTCCAGACCGTGTGTTATTGCATACTTCAATACTTGGACGACTGGCTCCTGCACGATCAGTCTAGAGACACACTGCTACTCAAGCGGCGTTTGTTCTGGGATCTTATCACGGGGTTGGGTCTCAGGCCGAACATAGAGATGTTGGAACTAGTACTGAAACAGGACATCTGATACGTAGGGATGAGTTTCCTTACCAGACTGGGGATAGTCAGGGTACACTTGGACAGTGCCGATATGTACAGAGTAGACATCATGTTGCGTGTGATCTTCAAAGCTGTGTATCCACTTCAACTACCAGCCAGGGAGCTATTTTAGCTGCTAGGGTATTGAATTCAGAGGCAGATATACGGTGTAGGTCGTCTACCAATGTACTGTGGACTACCTGTCGAGGGGGGCTCGAAAGTCCGTACCGAGGGGTCACTGTTAAGAACAGTGACCAACGAGGTTATCAACAGGTAGAGCCACCCCTGGTTGGGTGTGTTTGCGACCATGATGGACAATCAGAGCCCAATGTATGTGTCTCCAGTTCTGGACTAGGGGGCATAGGCGGTGGGCGCATGTCCGTATCATGGAAATTAGTATACGGGTAAGCATTTTCACAATCAGTAAATTTGGGTCACACTAGTGGCACCATGCTGGCCAATGACAAGTTGGTTCTCCAGCATACTGGAACGTCTAGTGTACCATACGGTGGGCATTCAAGTGTTTCCCAAGCTTCTGTCACAGCATGCAGGGGGAACACTTCATGCGAATACGCTCGTTCTGATTCTTCACGTCTGGAGGCTATCGGGAAGGGAATCAGAAAGGACAAAGTTTCGCGGCTAGCTACAGCAATCATTGCACAGGCAAAGACGCGAATGGGAGGTCTGTGTTAATTGCGGTAAGTAAGGCAAATTAATCCAGTCAGTCCAGCAGTAGGCGAAATGGGCGATTTCCTTAAGTAATGGTTACGATGAAACGAAATCGTCAGCGTCGATTAGGACTGGATACATGTAGGCATTGGCCAACTGTTTCAAGTTCACTTCAGTGCCGATATGTATCATAGGTTCAGACCCCAGTTATAAGCGCTGATTTCATTCTTCACTAGGAAAGACCAGTAGCTAGAATAGTTAACCTAAGGGAATCTAACAGTGGTTAGATGGGATTTAACGAAAATCAGTATGAGCCCATGGGACAGCTTCCCTCTTGATTGATCAGTCAAGAATGGGTTACTCCTCGTTTTCGCTTCGGCGAAAAGGCGGAGGGAATTACGCGGCCTGTACAGGGGAGACCAGAATCTCGCTTGGGTAATGATTCCGTTACTATGGCTGCGAAGCTGGGTTCCTTGCTAAGGCTCGGGTCCCAGTTAGGCATAACCGACCGTTCGTGATCCCAGGCATGTCCAAACCGAGTCGGTTATCTGTGACATTATATACTTTACGTATTCTATAATGTACAATTGTCGTATTTTAACTTGGTAAAAGCACATGCTTCCGGTTAATAACAACAGCAATGTCAATAGATTCAAATTCATTCGCACTGATCCAGAATATGAGTTTATCTCTCGCCCAGCACGAACCTACCAAATTTAACCGAGACGGAAAACAAGTTATGCCCTGGCACATAGATCAAAGGTCACGATCAGATGATAATGTGGGCTTCGTGGCGCAATCAGTTAAGACATTCGGCTAGATGATGGTGAATTTCATAAGACAAAATGCACCAGGCTTGTCAGAGGAAAAGGGCACTTCACCGGTACGGGTGAATGTTAAAATCCTCTTATGGCATCAGGTGGGACTGGTCTCGGCAGCTAGTGTAGCTGTGGAAGAACAGTGCCCCTTCTTTTCCGGAGGCAGTAGCTTCGGTATACCAGTATCTGTCTCAGGATAGTGGTCCTGTTTAACCTGCGCAGGTGCCAAGGGCTAAGTCTCTGTGTGAAGCAGAATAGGTTACTGCTTTCAAGGGTAGGCCTAGACTGCCTCAGACCCACACTGTAGGAGCTCTGTTAGAGGAATTGATTTGGCACAGGGTTTGACCCCAAAACTAAGTTGGATTTCTTAAAGCCAGTACTTTTCTGGCACATCAGGGGCTCAAGTATTAGGTTATGCTTACATAAACTTGGCTCATAGAGTATACGGCCTTGGAAAACAAGGCTCAGAGATGGGAGTATCCAAGGCTTAGTTCCATAAGGCACGGACTTGTTTTGTGCAAGGCCAGAGCGTGGTGAATTAGGCACTACATCTCAATGACTAACCAATGAGAGGTAGGCACTGGATTTTATTCCATGCGTGTGTAATCAGTTTATATCCAAATCATCAGTTTACAGATGGATATCTCTCGCAACACGCAGAGCATATCGATCCAATTCGGTTAAGGGCTCATAAGGTTATAATCGATGCCCATGAGGTCGGTGCAGTAGTTACCTCCTCCGAGTTCCTCTATGGAGTGATCCTGGGGATAAGATAATGGAAGTGGCATCAGGGAAGTCTCATTCCACTTTTATCAGTTTTACATACGTACACTGACTGCGCAGAGCGCAGATATTTACACATTGGATCCCCTAGTCGCGGCTGACAGGGATGTCGCGGGGGCCAAGCATGTGTAAAAGGCTCAATTGTTTAGCCTGTTGTTATTCTGGGCCAGTGGATCTAGTCCAGGATAACAAATTGTTGGTATATTCACATTGGCAGTACAAAACGTTCTAGTTATCAGCTAGTTCAAGTTTTGTGCCTGGAAAGTTTTCGTAGATTGTTTTCTTGATTACACATGACTGGTTATGCCAGTCTGGATACATATTTTACTATAATGTGTGCAGTTGTTTGGTGTTACCAATGATTGTGAGGTCCGGAGAGGGTAACGGTGAGTTCCCTGTGCTCCGGGGTGCTAACGGTACTAGGTATCATGACACTCGAAAACACATAATCATTCATCCAGGGTCATGAATGCCATGTTTTGTAATTATTGATAGTATGTGGTTGTCAATATGCATAGGGTATTTTATGTTAGCATTACTATTTGTGAGTAATGTGGGTTAGAACTTTAAGAGACTTGTGGACATGGCCAAGGGTCTGTGTAGATGCTGTGAGTCTTAGATGTGAGGCACAACAGTGTGTATGACATGACGCTAACATGATATGAGTTAGTCACATTCAGTGCGGGTGAAACTGCGACTGGGGACAATACTCAAGCAGACCAGAAGACTTAGCTGGCGGATCAGTTATCTTCTGGGAGCAGGAATAGGGGGGGCGCTGCTCAGACGGTGCCCGGGTCTAGTCTACAAGTTGTTTGGTGAGTCAATTTATTGATCCTAGGTTAAGTATTCACAGAGCGAATTCATTTATTTTTCTGGTTTCTGTATCACCTTACCTTCCCGCCTTGGAGACAAATTCTAGCAACATATAACAGGGAAGTATGATACAGAAATCAGAATTTTTCAATGTAAGATTAGTTTCTGTGAGTACTTACCTGTTATATGTATTTAACACCCGCCTCCCACCCCGCAAGGTGAGAGATTTGTTCTATCGCAAAGAGGAAGTCTCCCGTGCGCGCATGCGCGGTCGATATGGGATGGGACAGGTGTAAGTGCGGGTCAATAAATTGTATTCGGAATGGGTAGCCCCAATAGAAGCTATATAGCAACATATAACAGGTAAGTACTTTCAGAAACTAATTTTACATTGAAAAATTCTGATTTTTATGATAATTCAGTTTGGTATTAAGTAAATATACAGAATTTATGCACATCCAAGTTCATAAACGATATATGTACACAATTAAAGAGGTTCAAATGGGTGGTAACAACATATACTTTTGAGATGAAATAAAGATTTATTTTTTCTTCAAATTCTACAATCTACTACATTTGCTTCCCAACCTCCCCCTCCCCCCACCCACCCCCCCCCCCCCCCACCCAATGTGTCTTTTTGTTTCTCAATGAAAGTATACGTTGTTAACGCTCGCTTAAACCGTCTCGACGAGGGGGCTCAGCATGTGATGCCTCTACCCCTCTAATAGATATGCATGCTTTTGAAAACATAGAGTTAATGTATACAGTTACGCGATAACTATAAGTAAGAGAAAAAATCAGGGAAAATATGATTTTTATCACTTCTCCCTAATTTCCTCTCGTCCAGAAATAATCATTAATGTCAACCGTTTCTGGGCAGGGTCCTGACCCACACAGTGTTTTGATGTGTTCTAATGACAATAATAAACAATAAAGATTGTTCTTTATCTCCTGTTTGTTTTTATTATTATTTGTTCATACATGGTATAATATCGCAATACGTATTGCAATATGGGTTTGTTGTATCGCAATATATCGCAATGCGGGTTTGACCGTATCGTTGCACCTCTAGAAATGATTCTAAAGTTCTGTCAAACCATATTTTGATAAAGACAAAATAATTTGTTCTCACATTCTAAGGGTTAAGGAAACAAACATTCACTTCTGATCATTGAAAGTAAATATTCCGTTCTGATTTTCCCCCCAATGCAGCAGGTTGAATGTGGTATCGAACCCGTTGGCCCGGCTTTAAATGACTTTTAGCTGTTGATAGGCCGTTAAACACCATTAAACAAACAAACAAACAAACTGATCATTGAAAACTGCAGATGAGGTAGAGAAAAAGTGCAACCTGGTGATGACTCGCGGCAAGTATGTGGACGGTGATTTCTACATGGCGTCCCATGCAGACAGTGCCAGCGACTGCCGTGAACAGTGTCAGGAAGACCGCCTGTGCAACGCCCTAAGCTTCGTGCCTGAAGACGTGCCACTGTGCCTGCGCTACAGATCGGTCGACGGGGCCAATGTGTTGGATGTCGGCAATGCCGAGGCACAGATTGGGGTGCGAGTTTGTATCGACGGTAGGTTAACTTACATTGCTGGTCCCATCTGCAAGACAAATTGGGTTACTGTTGAGATTACATTGCTGGTCCCATCTACAAGAGAATCTTGGTCAATGTTGAGATTTTTGTCCCGCCTCTTTAGCATAAGCGGGACATAGGCATAGCTTTTCCGTCGGCGTATGCGTCGGTGTTGGCGTTGGCGTTGGTGTAGGTGGCGTCAACATTTCACGTTTTTGCGTTTAGCTCAGTTTCCAGAAAACTTTTAAGTCCTACGACCTCTATACTTGGTATACATCAACACTGTGGTGTACCCATCTCACACAGATGGAGCCCATTTGACCTTGACCTAGTTTTCATGGTTCACTGACCTACTTTTCACGTGCATTGAACGTTAAGTTTTTGCCTTTAGCTCTGTTTTTAAAACGTGCTCAGGTTAATTCATTGTAACTTCTGTTTCCCTCAATGGAATGCTTTAATATTCCATACCGTATTCTTGCGATTATAAGTCGCATTTTTTTACTCAGATTTGTATCCCAGAAAGCCCCTGCGTCTTATAAATACATGTAGATACATTAGCATTTTTTTCCATCCGAAATATTGACATAAACGACCAAAAATAAAAAAAATAAAATGCGTTCCTATATTTGTTGTTGTTGTTAGTCTTTGGGGTAAAATCCGGTATTGGAATATTCTAAACAGTTCGCGCCTTACTCGCACCTTACTCGTTCCGGCCCTGTGTCACATTCGGTACACATTTGCTATACCGAAGGCGAACAGTGTATACCAAGATCAGATCCGGTCGACATTTTCTCTGCCGAATCACAATCTTGCCTCTATCATTTTAATTACCTTTTGAAAACATTTACCGGGCCCATATCGGTCGGTGTCATTTTGCCGTGAAAAATATTGCATGACGCCATTAACGGTAAATCCCAATATGCATAATGCAATTCACGAAAGTTATAAAACTGATGAAAGTGGCAAGCCTAAGTCAGCTGGCCGACATCAAACACACCGCGTGTCAAGATTTACAACACAAAGCCATATCAAATATCAACACACGCGGTTGTTGACGTCAGTTTCGTATTCGTCACTAAACTGGTACCCTGTCTGATGCGTCCCAAGTGAAACAATACTACCGAGAACCAGACTCTATGACACGGCAAACGTGTTTATGTGAATTGGGTCTCTATCTCTGACAAATCCCGGCTTATTGAATTAGCGACCAGACCAGGCGGTGGATTCGCGTAGTCTGCACATGGTGTACAATGTTCGCCAATCTCTAATTAAAAACATTATAATTAAGTCAGCGGACAATGCAAATTTGTCATAGCTATAGGCTGCTTTCAGCGTCATTTACGGAAGATACAACTGATTTTTGAAATATTACATACTGTAGGCGAAAGTTGTGTGTTGCTTTGTGGAAAAAAATCGATAACACACAACAGTGTCAACTAACAGGCGCTTATCTGATGTCATCATTCAGCACGAGACTGTAAACTGTGTGACCTTTAGGCTATGTTTTGAAATTGCACTGATTGGTCAACACGCTTTTTGATGTGTGCCGCAGATGTGGCGAACGTGCAGCTTTCATCCTCACATCAAGGGGGCAATCAGTAACCCATTTCATGCTCAGGATATGCTTATGTTTGCGGAAAATCCTAAATATTTTCCTTCTATGCACTCGGAAGTATATGCCGCGATCACCATTTAAACCGTTTCGTCGAGACGGTTCAAATGAGTGGTGACAACATATACTTTCAGTGAGAAATAACACAAATAAAAATAAAATATTTCATATCCGTGAATGTGTATTCAGAAAGGAAGGAACGGGTTAAAAAAACACTGGATTATACGCACGCAGATCTGTCGCCATATTTCGCCGATATTGATTTCGAAAATAGTTTCGTAAATGGTGTTGAAAAGAGGTAATACATACCGCAATCAATAATTAACAATATATATACCTACCATTTCGGCAGCAATATGATCGCAAATATAACACGATTTATGACAATAGTCTGTTACACATCTAACACGATTTTGATATAGAAATAGGCAAACAAATCGGGAGCCAATGCACAAACGTGTACTAAACGAGCACGTGTTATAGTGAAGCGTGTACTACCGAGTTCACGGTGTAATTGAAGATACTAGAAAACGGTGAAATACGGACCGGGTAATCACGGACATAGTCGGCAAATTACGGACATAGCAAACTATGATGGGGAAAATACAGACAAAAACGTCCAAGGTACAAATAAAAAAACAATGTGGGGGAATAAATAACAACAACTTGGCGATTTTTTTTCATTTTTTTGTTTCATTTTTTTAGGAAAATTGGGTGCGTCTTATAATCTCATGTAGACATTTTCCCCCAGATTTTGGACTGAAAATAGGGGTGCGTCTTATGCACTCTTGCGACCTATAATCGCAAGAATACGGTACATGCATTTGTAACAACATCCCGCATCATTCTACAGAAAGCCAATGGTGCCCACTAACCCCAAAGTCATGGTCACTGACTTAGAAATTTCTAGGTTTGGAAAACTTAACGTTCGGTTTAATTTATTACAACTTCCGTTTCCCTTGATGGAATGCTTTGGTATACATCAACACTGTGGTGTAACCATCTCACACAAAGGGAGCCCATGTGACCTTGACCTAGTTTTCATGGTTTATTGACCTACATTTCACATGCATTCAATGTTAAGTTTTTGCATTTAGCTCAGTTTCCAGAAAAATATAAGTCCTACGACCTACAAACTTGGTATACATCAACACTGTGGTGTAACCATCTCACACAGAGGGAGCCCATGTGACCTTGGCATAGTTTTCATGGTTCATTAACCTACTTTTCACATGCATTCAACGTTAAGTTTTTGCGTTTGGCTATGTTTCTAAAACTTAACGCTCAGGTTAATTCGTTGTAACTTCTGTTTCCCTCAATGGAATGCTTTAATATTCCATACATGCATTTGAAACAACATCCCGCATCATTCTGCAGAAAGCCCATGGTGCCCTCTAACCCCAAATGTCAGGGTCACAGGCTTAGAAAATTCTGGGTTTGGAAAACTTAACGCTCGGTTTAATTTATTACAACTTCTGTTTGCCTTGATGGAATGCTTTAATATTTCTTAGGTGTAAACTACGGCAACATCCGGCATGATTCTACAGAAAGCCCATGGTGCCCGCTAACCCCAAGGCCAAGGTCACAGGCTTAGAAAATGCTCAGTTTTTGTCGCGGCCGCTTGCGGAAAGCGCGATATAGTCGGCACTTTGGCGTACGTACGTACGTGTGTCCGGTAAAGTTTTTGGTTAAGTTGTTTGGTTAAGTTTTTTGGTTAAAGTTTTTGGTTAAGTTCTTTGGTTAAAGTTTTTTGGTTAAGTTTTTTGGTTAAAGTTTTTCGTTATACTATATCTCTGCAACTGCTTTGCCCATTACCTTGAAACTTCACATGGGTGTTTATCATCATCTATATTTTCATTCTACCACCCTCCCGTCCCGTGGCGCCCCTGTGCCTAATGTCAAGGTCAAATTACTTTGAAGTTTTTGGTTAAGTTTTTTGGTTAAAGTTTTTGGTTAAGTTTTTTTGTTTAAGTTTTGGGTTAAGTATTTTGGTTAAAGTTTTTCGTTATACTATAGCTCTGCAACTGCTTTGCCCATTACCTTGAAACTTCATATGGGTGTTTATCATCATCTATATTTTCATTCTACCCCCCTCCCGTGCGGCCCCTGTGCCCAAGGTCAAATTACTTTGAAGTTTTTGGTTAAGTTTTTTGGTTAAAGTTTTTTGTTTAAAGTTTTTCGTTATACTATATCTCTGCAACTGCTTTGCCCATTACCTTGAAACTTCACATGGGTGTTTATCATCATCTATATTTTCATTCTACCACCCTCCCGTGCAGCCCCTGTGCCCAATGTCAAGGTCAAATTACTTTGAAGTTTTTGGTTAAAGTTTTTTTCGAGCCCGCTTGCGGAAAGCGCGATATAGTCGGCACTTTGGCGTACGTACAGTTGTTTCTGTCAAAATGTTCCGGGTTTATACGTGTACAAAGTGTTGTGCGTTGCGTATCCGTGGAGTTTCCGTTAGTTGCGTTTCAAACCGTGTGTCGTCTACGTGTAATACGTTTTCGGCCATGCGTTGCGTTTCCCCACTCTTGCGCATGCGCGAAAGTCGAGCAAACCGTGTTCAACGCATTGAGTTTCAAAAGTGTGTAATCCGTGTACAACGGTTGTAAACGTATACAACGGTTGTAAACAACGCATTGAGTTTCAAAAGCGTGTAATCCGTGTACAACGGTTGTAAACGTATACAACGGTTGTAAACGTATAAAACGCTAAGGTAAACCGTTTAAACGATTTAACGCTTTCTTTGACGAACGGTTACACGCTTCTACATGTACACAGCACCGTACAGATGAAACCGTGTTATACGTATAACACGTTTCCACGGGTTTTAACGCATTACACGTTTTGGTATGCCAACCGTGTATCGCGTAGAATGCGCAGCATGCTCAGATCGTTGTTCGTGTGTGTACATGTATATATACTTCTAGACTGCAGGCTTCTAAAATTTTCATTTTTTCCGGTTCTGGACCGATTTTTGAACTCTCAGACCGATTGAGATTTGAAAACTACTCTTAAAAATCGGTCCGAGAAAAATTGCCAGTCGGCTGCTATTTCGCTATAAACCTTGTAAATTTACCGGTTTTGACCAAGTAATTTATGACACATATCCGCGGGGGCCATATCCCTGTAAACCAGTGTGCAGCTCGCTGTGTATTCAGTTTCTCAATATATCGATTTTTCTTAACACACGCGTGGGAGAGGTGTATAGCGGATTAGTGACTGAAATAGACTGACTTCAGCGTAAAGATACGAGAGTTCCTAGATTCGCCATTTCTGAGGTCTACAAATACATTAAATATGCCTAAAAGCATCAATGAATGAAGAAACAAAATTAATTTTTATATGGAGGGTGTAAAATAAAAAAAATATTATTTTTTTCTTCATTAATTGAATATTTTAGGCATATTTAATGTATTTATAGACCTCGTCCGTTACTTCAACCTGTGATATTACACAGACGAGATTTGTGTGTCGCTTTGTGCAAAAAAAAAAATCGATAACACTAAGCCCTGGCAACTAACAGGTGCTTATTGTATGACATCATTCAGCACGAGAAATGCGTCGTGACCACTCCTTTAGGCTATGTTTTGAAATGTTACTGATTGGTCAACACGCCCTTTGATGTTCCGCAGACGTCGCGAACGTGTGACTCATGGGGCAATCATGCAGTAACCCATTTCATGCTGAGGATACGATTATGTTTGCGGGAAAATATTTTCCTTCTATGCACTCAGAAGTATATGCCGCGAGCACCATTTAAACCGTCTCGTCGAGACGGTTCAAATGAGTGGTCACAACGTATACTTTCATTGAGAAATAACAAAAATAAAAATAAATTATTTAATAATTTCATACCCGTAAATGTGTATTCCGAAAGGAATGGATTACAAAAAAAACACTGGATTATACCAGATCTGTCGCCATGTTTCGCCGATATTGATTTCGAAAATATTTTCCATAAATGGTGTTGAAAAGTTGACACAAAATTCAGAGTTCATGCGGAATTTCGATGGGATTATGCACGTATCAACAGCTAATCGTCCGCATGAATAGGCAGGACACGTGACCATTATTTATTAACAATTAATCCTTTTAAGCGCCTGTTGATCGCGAGCATTATACATTGTAATAAGCGTCTGTCTATCGCGAGCACTATACAACGTACCCCCGACCATCGCGTTATAATGGAGCTGCAATGTATTGTTGTTTACACCCGTATAATTCATTTTCCATATCAGGGGCGAAATGAGTCTGCCTTACAATAATTCGCATGTGCGGAATGGTGGTACATGTAGGTGCGAAACGATCCGCCTGTAAACGATCCAGGCCGAACAGGTACATGTATTCGCGATATTTTAAAAGGGACGAAACAAGGCCGCCTCGAAGCGATCGGGGCCGAACAGGTATTCGCGTTAAAACGTGTAAACCGTTGTACACGTTTCAACGCTTTCATATAGCTACACGCTTCCAGGTAAAGCGTTGTACACGTTTTCGACGCTTTCACCTCGCTACATATGTATACGCCAAAGCGTGTTATACGCCTTGAAGCTAAACGTATTACACGCTTTAAAACGGTTTGACAATGTGTATTACACGTGTACGAACCGTATTATACGTTTAAACAACGTATTCAACGCTTTTAAACTAAACGGTTTGACAATGTGTATTACACGTGTACGAAACGTATTATACGTTTAAAGAACGTATACAACGCTACAGCAAACCGTTGCGTTCGCGTTGCGTTCGCGTTGAGTTTGCAAGTGTTGTCTACGGTGGAACAAAAACGCAGACTGCACTGTACGTACGTACGTGTGTCCGGTTAAAGTTTTTTGTTAAGTTTTTTGGTTAAAGTTTTTCATTATACTATATATTTTTAGTGTCCATGCCTCGCCACACGGCGCGACATGCAGGCCGCGGCCATCTAGTTAAAACTTAACACTTGGGTTAATTTATTGTAACTTTTATTTCCCTTGATGGAATGTTTTAACATTTCATACATGCATTTGTAAGAACATTATGCATCATCTGTAGAAATTTCATGGTGTCCGGTAACCCCAAGATTAAGGTCACGGACTTCAAAAATGTCTAGTATAGAAATTTAGCATCGGTGCCATGAGATACATGTCGTTCGCAGCATTCTTGTTTGTGTTTAGCTGTGTTTGTTGGAAATTAAGTGTTTGGTTTTAGTTTATTATCCCCTCGCGTAGGGATGCAAAAGTTGTCTGTTCGTCTGTCTGTCCATCTGTCTGTCCATCTGTCAATCACAAAAATTAACATTGGGGTTAATCTGCAATAACTTCTGTTTCCATTGATGGAATGCTTTAATATTTCATAGGTGCATTTGTAACATCATCCTGCATCATTCTTCAGAAAGCGTATGGCATGAATGTTTTGTTTCGAAAACTTTACACTTGGTGCTCACTAACCCCAAGGTTATTAAAAGCTCCTTATGTACTATCAAACTGCGCCAGGCGGTACATCTTGCTCCGCAGAGATCTTGTTTTTATTTATCGCCTTTATTATTCGAACTTTCTTGAAATTGATTTTGAAAATATGCGGTATAAACGAATAGGTAGTCTTTATTTGCACAAGTGAAGAAATCCAAATAGGTGAAAGAATAAAGTAGTGTAACATGACACACTAGTAAATCTGGAAACAGGCTTTCCACTCTTTCACCCCTAGGTAACTGGAATGGATTTTTATGTTAATTTCAGGACTAATCCAATTGTCACAAAATGATTTTCAGACTAGTACATTTATGAAAAGGGGGTGTTTTTGGTGTTAAAAATATGATACGGTTTGTCACAACCCAGCTCATCTGGATCTACACTTTTTGCCAATACCACTATACAGGCCTGTGGTGTTGAAAGGGTTAATAAATTATGATATGGTGAACAATCCTTCAGTAACCAAGAACGCATTCTTCCAACGATTTGGCACAAGGCATTTATCAAGGAATTAGTGTCTACTAAATGCTAACGTTAGCATTTAGTAGACACTCATTTCTCGATAAAGGTGCCAAAATGTTGGAAGAATGGGTTCTTGGTTACTGAAGTATTGTTCAATCTGGAAACAGAAACGGTGCACCTGAAAGTGGCGTGAAGTGTATCAACATATATTCACTGGGGGTTGCTGCATAATAACTTTTAATAGAGAATCCAGTCAGGTGACTTGATACCACGTTTATCAGGCAAGACTACTATCTGTTTCACGAAACCTGCCCAAATTTTACGGCCATATAAACAATGCAAAAACAGTATTCTTTTTCGATAATATTAAATTTTATCAAAATTTAAGAATGATCCTTCTCTTTATTTCATGAAATTTGGTCAAATATTGATTTTATTAAGAAAAATTTATTTCTCTGTGGGAATTTAACATGGGGGAAAAGGAGATGGAGTAGTGAGGGAGCAGTCAAAAAACAAAATATTTTGGAAATTGCTTCCAAAACCTGGCTAGATAGCTTGGAAATGAAAGCAAAAGTTAAATTTTGAAAATCGGTCCACTATTTCTGAAATTAGAAAAATTTCCCCATGTTAGGGGATTTAACATGGGGAAATTGTATTTTCGTAATAAAATCAATATTGGACCAAATTTCATGAAATAAAAAGAAGGTTCATTCTTAAATTTTGTTTTTGCATTGTTTACATAGCAGTAAAATTTGGGCAGCTTTCGTGAAACAGACAGTAGGAAACGTGTAGGAATTGTGAGGTTGACAGATGAACTCCTACTGTTTTATAGCCGAGTCTGATGAACTTGGTATAAAAAGGTACATTATTATAAAAGCACAATCAGTTCTAAACTTCGAAATTTTCAGTATAAATTTCTAATGAAAATTGTCGCAACAAATGATTACTTAATACAAATGTAATATTGTCAGCTCTAATTTGTGTGATTTTTAGCCAGGTTTTTTGAAAAAAAATCCAGGCTATTGCATTGGCGAAGGGCAGGCGGGCGGCGGGCGGCGGGCGGCGGGCGGCGGGTGGCGGGCGGTGTCCACAATCAATGTTAAGTTTTTGTGTTTGAGTCCATTTCTTTGTTACTGTACAGGGTTCGTACGGAAATGAAAAGTCCTTGAATTTCAAGCCCTCCCATGAAAAGTGCTTAATTTCAGTTTTATCCTTGAAAAGTACTTGATTTTCGACCATGACCCTTGAAAAGTGCTTAAATGCTGTTGAGCTATGATGGTTCCCATCTAATCCCTGAAGAAATACTCATTTCCAATGTTTTTTTCTCAATAACGGTCAACAAATAGTATAAAATGGAGCGAACAGCTGGTATTGTTTACATCTAGATTAGAACCGGAAGTCAAATAACGGTCCCGGGTTTCGCCCCAAAAACGATTTCGTCCCCTATCCGTGTTCGCCCCAATACTGGTTCGCCCCAATGACGCAGTGTCTATGTAACCGGTTACTCGGGTGAGTTTAATGCGCGCGGTGTCATCCGTCGGATGTGCGCTGCCGGGATAATACATAATACTACTGCAGATATAGAATTATCGTGTGTATTATCATACACAGGTACTAATATAGACTCGCGGACAGTTGGGTTAGCACACAATTTCCACTCCGAGCATTACGGAACAGGACCATGACTTGGGGACGAAACGGACCGCCCGCGACCGTAGAATTTAGTAATTAAAGTTAGTGCGCAGCGCATGTAAAAATAGCCACTAAAAATATTTGCACAGGGCGAAAAGTCAGCGTCTGGATTTCCACGACATACAACAACAACAAACTCAAAAGTCAAAATGCCTTCGGGAAAATGTGTTTTTAATCCCGGATGGGACAAGAAAATATGCGTGGTTGTCACCGGTGAAGGAAAGCAAAAGCAAAGCTAATTGTACTGTGTGTCGCAATGAATTTGACATAGGCGCGATGGGTGAAAGTGCTATCGAGTCTCATGTTAAAAGTGAAAAGCACAAAAAACTTTCGGGACCTTCTTCAAATTCGGGTTGTACGCTAGATATGTTTATGAAACAGGGCAAACAAACGGACCCCAAAGGAGTTTCACAAACAGACCCCTCACATGTTAAAACATCATCAACCAGTGAAGCTGATGTCTGTGTTAGAAATTTCTTGTGTCCGGCAATCGTGGCTTAGAGGCTGAAATTCTGTGGACGATACACTGTATTACAAACCACTCATCATACCACAGCAATGAAGGAATAAGCAACTTATTCCAAAGAATGTTCCCGGATAGTGAGGTAGCTTCGAAATTTGCATGTGGAGAAACAAAAACACGCTACTTGACAGTGTTTGGCATAGCAGATCACTTCAAAAATAATCTGATGAATTCTGTCAGCGGACCATTTGTCGTCTTATTTGATGAATCCCTCAACAAAAAAATGCAGGAAAAACAAATGGACATTCATTTAAGGTTCTGGGATGAAGAGAACACTGAGCCTAAAGTAGTCACTCGCTATTTCGGTTCGACTTTTATGGGACATGGTACAGCGAAAGACATGGTACGTCACTTTCAGGACGCAGTGTTTGACCAAGTACCACATGCAGATAATCTGTTACAAATCAGTATGGATGGATTACCGAACGTCAATTGGGCATTTTATGATATTGTTCAAGAACAAATCCAAAAGGATTATAACCATTCACTCATAGATATTGGGTCATGTGGCCTGCACACAATGCACAATGCGTTCAAGGCAGGAGCAACATCAACAGAGTGGGATGTCGGTGGGATTCTTAGTGCTCTATATTATCTCTTCAAGGATTCCCCAGCCCGTCGGGAAGATTACACAACATGTGTTGTTGAATCTGGAACGTCTATGAACTCGGTCATGCCACTGAAGTATGTACAACACGATGGCTAGAAATGTGCCAGTCGTGAAGAGAGCCGTTAAGATCTGGCCACTTGTTCAAGGGTATGTGAAGAAGGTTGAGGCAAAGGTGTTCCCAAAACCAACTTGCAAATCGTACGAGGTAATATCCAAGGCCTGCAAGGACAGTTTGCTGCTTGCGAAGATGGAATTCTTCAACACTGTTGCAAACATTCTCTATCCATTCCTCGTGAACTTCCAAACTGACAAACCAATGGTCCCATTTCTCGGAACAGAGCTTACTTCAGTCATAAAGACACTGATGAGAAAATTCATCAAGTCAGATGTTTTGGAGAAACATTCTACCTCAACTGACAAGTTGCTCCGTTTGAAGATTGAAGACTCTGGAAACCATGTTGGTTACAAAAGCGTTGACCTCGGGCTATGCACAGAAGAGAAGCTGAAAGGACTCAAAGTTAGTGACAGACAACTAATGGATTTTCGAATGGAGAGTAAAGGGTTTCTAATTAGGTTGATTATGAAACTGAAGGAGAAGAGCCCCATCACTATTCTCTTGTGAGAAATCTCAGTTCTCTCAGTCCGTGGAAATTGCATCTGATAAGCCAGAGAGCAAAGAACGCTTCAAGAAGGTTGTGAAAAAGATAATTTCAACCAAATGGATTGACATCAGTGAGGGCGACATCCTGTTGACAGAGTATGACAATTTGCTCGAGAGCATTCCATCGATTGGTGTGAAGAAGTTCACAAACGACTTCAACCCGTATAAGGACAGACTTGATGAGTTCTACATGGATCTCAATCTGGAAAACAAAGAGAGATTTTGTCATCTCATCAAATTCATCAAATTAATTCTGATAATATCACATGGACAGGCTCAAGTGGAACGTGGCTTTTCAGTGAATAAGCAAGTCGAGTGTGAAAATATGCTGAAACAAACTGTAGTGGCACAACGTATTATTTGTGACTACATGTTCTACACTGGTGGACTGAACAACTTTGTTGTGAGTAAAGAGCTCATGCTGAATGCAACAGTCAGCTCGCCACAGATACCATAGTTACCTCGACAAGAAGCGGGAGGATGAGAAATCAGAAGAGCAGAAAAGGAAGAGAAAGGGCCATCCATGATGAGATTGAGTGCATAAAGAAGAGAGGAACAGGCTAAAACTGATGAAACTGCTCTTATACAGAGTGCTGATAAACTGTGTACACAAGCTGAGACCCTGGAAAGCTGGAACTGTTGGCTCAAGCTAATGCAAAACAGAGAGAAGTCCAGGGAGAAGAAGAAGTTGTTTGAGAGCCTATCCAAAAAACTGGAGGACAAGGCTGCGCTCTTAAAAGACTAAAATATGTCTAAACAATAACTGTAAATACGTTAAAATTGTTCTGCAATTAGCTTTGCTTTTGTTTAATTGACATTTGACAACATTTCAAGTTCGGTGTTAAGAGTTACATTGACATACTTGTACAAGGAGTGCAGGCAGCATGATAACACATTGAATGTAGCGGTAAGTTATCTACCCGCACATAATTTAATAGTCCTTGAAAATGGTGCTCACGGTCCTTGAAAAGTGCTTAAATAGTGCTTGAATTTGATTGTCCAAAAAGAGTGGGAACCCTGCTGTACCACCTAGGACCACCAAACTTTCACAGCTTCATAATCAAGGGGTGCCCACCACATATCACTATCCAACATGTTACCTTTTTAGCCAGGTTTTTTGAAAAAAAATCCAGGCTATTGGATTGGCGAAAGCCGGGCGGCGGGGCGGCGGGCGGGCGGGCGGCGGGGCGGGCGGGCGGGCGGGAGGGCGGGCGGGCGGGCGGGCGGCGGGCGGCGTCCACAATCAATGTTAAGTTTTCGTTGTTTGAGTCCATTTCTTTGTTACTGTACCACCTAGGACCACCAAACTTTCAACAGCTTCATAATCAAGGGGTGCCCACCACATATCACTATCCAACATGTTATTTTTTTTTAACTTCACCCATTTTTTCCGCGTATCGACTTAGCCATTTTTCAATGTTAAGTTTTTCGCGTTTACAATGTTAAGTTTTCGTGTTTTAAGTTCCATTTCTTTCGTACTGTACCACCTAGGACCACCAAACTTTCACAGCTTCATAATCAAGGGGTACCCACCACATATCACTATCCACATGTTACTTTTTTTTTTAACTTCACCCATTTTTTCCGCGCAGTCGACTTAGCCATTTTCAATGTTAAGTTTTCGCGTTTACAATGTTAAGTTTTCGTGTTTAAGTCCATTTCTTTGGTACTGTACCACCTAGGACCACCAAACTTTCACAGCTTCATAACCAAGGGGTGCCTACCACATACAACTATCCAACATGTGACCATTTTTTTTACCTTCACCTATTATTTTCTACGTAATTGACTTAGCCATTTTCAACGTTAACTTTTTAACGTACGTCTGGTTAGAGTTTTTTGGTTAAAACTTTTTCGTTATACTATATCTCTGCAACTGCTTGCGCCCATTACCTTGAAACTTCACATGGGTGTTTATCATCATCCATATTTTCATTCTAACCCCCAACCGTGCGGCACTGTGCCCAATGTCAAGGTCAAATTACTTTGAATTTTTTTTGTTAAAGTTTTTTCGTGTACTATATCTCTGCAACTGCTTCACCCAATACCTTGATACTTACATGGGTGTTTATCATCATTGTCGCACCTGCTTGCGGAAAGCGCGATCCTGTGCCCAATGTCAAGGTCAAATTACTTTGAATTTTTTTGTTAAAGTTTTTTCGTGTACTATATCTCTGCAACTGCTTCACCCAATACCTTCATACTTCACATGGGTGCTTATCATCATTGTCGCACCTGCTTGCGGAAAGCACGATCCTGTGCCCATTGTCAAGGTCAAATTACTTTTAATTTTTTTGTTAATTTTTTTTCGTGTACTATATCTCTGCAACTGCTTCACCCAATACCTTGATACTACACATGGGTGTTTATCATCATTGTCGCACCTGCTTGCGGAAAGCGCGATCCTGTGCCCAATGTCAAGGTCAAATTACTTTGAATTTTTTTGTTAATTTTTTTTCGTGTACTATATCTCTGCAACTGCTTCACCCAATACCTTGATACTTCACATGGGTGTTTATCATCATGTCGCACCTGCTTGCGGAAAGCGCGATCCTGTGCCCAATGTCAAGGTCAAATTACTTTGAATTTTTTTGTTAAAGTTTTTTTCGTGTACTATATCTCTGCAACTGCTTCACCCAATACCTTGATACTTCACATGGGTGTTTATCATCATTGTCGCACCTCTTGCGGAAAGCGCGATCCTGTGCCCAATGTCAAGGTCAAATTACTTTGAATTTTTTTGTTTAAAGTTTTTTCGTGTACTATATCTCTGCAACTGCTTCACCCAATACCTTGATACTTCACATGGGTGTTTATCATCATTGTCGCACCTGCTTGCGGAAAGCGCGATCCTGTGCCCAATGTCAAGGTCAAATTACTTTGAATTTTTTTGTTAAAGTTTTTTCGTGTACTATATCTCTGCAACTGCTTCACCCAATAACTTGATACTTCACATGGGTGCTTATCATCATTGTCGCACCTGCTTGCGGAGCCGCGATCTGTGCCCAATGTCAAGGTCAAATTACTTTGAATTTTTTGTTAAAGTTTTTTCGTGTACTATATCTCTGCAATGCTTCACCCAATACCTTGATACTTCATGGGTGTTTATCTCATTGTCGCACCTGCACGGAAAGCGCGATTCTGTGCCCTATGTCAAGTTCAAATTACTTTGAATTTTTTTGTTAAAGTTTTTTCGTGTACTATATCTCTGCAACTGCTTCACCCAATACCTTGATACTTCACATGGGTGTTTATCATCATTGTCACACCTGTTTGTGGAAAGCGCGATATCGTCAGCATTTTGGCATACGTCCGTCCGTTCGTCCGTGTGTCCGGTTAAAGTTTTTGTTTTTTTGGTTAAAGTTTTTCCATTTACTATATCTATTTTTTTAGTGTCCATGCCTCGCCCCAAGGCGCGACATGCAGGCCACGGCCATCTAGTCTACAAAAAGTGGGTATAATTATGATATCCAAGTGTCTATGCTTGGAAAAAACCTGGCCTTCGTGGCTTTGCCTCGTTTCTTGTTTTTAACTTGACCCATTTTTTCCGCGCAGTCGACTTAGCCATTTTCAATGTTAAGTTTTCACGTTTACAATGTTAAGTTTTCGTGTTTAAGTCCATTTCTTTGGTACTGTACCACCTAGGACCACCAAACTTTCACAGCTTCATAACCAAGGGGTGCCTACCACATACAACTATCCTACATGTGACCATTTTTTTTACCTTCACCTATTATTTCTACGTAATTATTTTCAACGTTAACTTTTTAACGTACGTCTGGTTAAATTTTTTTGGTTAAAAGTTTTCCGTTATACTATATCTCTGCAACTGCTTCGCCCATTACCTTGAAACTTCACATGGGTGTTTATCATCATCCATATTTTCATTCTACCCCCCAACCGTGCGGCCCCTATGCCCAATGTCAAGGTCAAATTTTTTTGAATTTTTTTTTAAAGTTTTTTTGTGTACTATATCTCTGCAACTGCTTCACCCATTACCTTGATACTTCACATGGGTGTTTATCATCATTGTCAGCGCGATATCGTCGGCATTTTGGCATACGTCCGTCCGTACGTCCGTACGTCCGTGTGTCTGGTTAAAGTTTTTTGGTTAAAGTTTTTCCATCTACTATATCTATGTTTTTAGTGTCCATGCCTCACCCCAAGGCGCGACATGCAGGCCACGGCCATCTAGTCTACAAAAAGTGGGTATAATTATGTTATCCAAGTGTCTATGCTTTGAAAAAATCTGGCCTTCGTGGCTTTGCCTCGTTTCTTGTTGTACCATGGCTCAGGAAACCAATAAACATCTGTTTTGGGAATGCATTAAAAGTTAAGTTTTGGTCACAGTTAGGAACCTTCTTAAACAACCACGAAATTAACTGTAATCTCGATGGCATTTAATATGTTTTGGACAGTATGAACAAAAATATATATTTTTAAACCTTTGCATTATATTAGGAAAATGTTTCATCTATTCTTGCAAATTAAGAAAGATGGAACCAAAATACCGAAAAACAAAAGATATTGAAAGAGAAATAGCAATTAATAAAAATAAAGTGACTTTTCATGAACGAAAATGGGATGGCATTCAATTAGAGTAATATCGTTGTTTGTTTTGTTGTTTTGATTTTTCACTGCCTACTGATACAGTTTGAATTTAATACTTTTTCATAGATTAAATTATATGCAGATCCGAAGTTGAGAAAAACATTCATATGTTCATTGAGATGTTAATTGCTCAACTCAAACATGTGCATTCAACTCTCTCTATCTTATACGCTCTCCCTCCCTTTCCTTCTCTCTCTCTCTCTCTCTCTTTCTCTCTCGAAACTCTCTCTCTCTTCGCTCTTCGTATTGTTCTCCCCATTATATCCTTAAAACATTATGTTCTCTGACATAATCATGTATCAATGCATATTGATGCATAGTGATACATGCACATGACTAGGTACATATATACAAATTGGTACATTTCATGGTTTGTTTCTGTATGTTTACATGTTGTAATTGATTTGTGTTTATACATGACTATGTTTGGAAATAAAAAAGAAAAACAAATTAAAGGTACATGCCCACTCAGTAAGCACAAAATAATGTTCTTTATAGGAATTAAATAAGTGTATAATTGTGTCACTATTCCACCAGTTCTAAAAATTACAATTGCCCGCTATACAGATATAATCATTTAGTAATATTTATTGTACTGATAGTGACGATTGGTGGTATCAGGCTAATTATACCCCCCGCAATGAGTTGTTGGGGGGTATACTGGAGTCAGGTTGTCCGTCTGTGCGTGCGTCTGTGCGTCCCGTGCGTCTGTCACTAAACTTAACATCAAAGAAATATGTTATAACTTCTATTTCATTCATCTAAAATGCTTAATATCATGCATTCCTGTAAGACTCTACTACCATGCTGTGCCAAATCCACGACCGTCCAACCCCCGCTGATCCCAAGGTCAATGTCAAATACTTAGTCTCATTACAAAACTTAACATCAGAGAAATATGTTATAACTTCATTGAAAATTCTTAATATATCACTTGTGCATTCCTCTAAGGTTGTACTATCATGCTGTGACAAATCCACGACCGTCCAGCTCCCGGTGATCCCAAGGTCAAGGTCACATACTTAGTCTCTTTACAAAACTTAACATCAGAGAAATCGGTTATAACTTCTATTTCCTTGCTTGGATCAGCTTCACATTTCACACATGCATTGCTCCAATGGACCTCTACCACCCTGTGACAAATTCACGTTCGTGCCGCCCCCGCTAAGCCCAGAGTCGTGTCACAAGCCGACACACTTGGATTTTTTTTTACATATTTAGGGGTACCTGGGCCCACGCGGGGAGTGTTCCGTATGCCTCACTTACTGACCAATCTAGTTTCATATGCAAATGAGGCATGTTATTTTTTAATTACTTAGTCTAATTAAATGCGTCACCTGAACAAATAATATTTTCGACAGATTATAAAGTTTGATAATTGCACATGTTGACAGATTATAAAGTAAATAGTAATGTCCGTTAACATTTTAAGGAAACACGGTTATCGCCCCTGATATCAGTGTGGAAAGTCTCCTCAGGATCTGCACTTTTAGAAAGTAATTTTCAAATTTTTGATAACCGAAAATACCCCCTTTGCATAAATGGACTAGTGAAACCCTTTTATGATTGTTGGATTGGTTGCAAAATGAACATATCAAAATCCATTCCAATTATTTAGGGGTGAAAGGGTTAAAAGACATTAGCATGGTATTTTATTTATCATGTAGCATTATATGTTAGGGATTGTGCAAATATAGCAAGGTACAGACTTGTTTATGTTGAAACTGATTTGTTCACTGGCCGTTCCAAGGCAGCACCCTTGCTCCCATGTATTGTGGTTCACTGTGTTTCCCTCCTGGGACTGCTATTTTTCTCATTAGTTCATCGGGGAAATAGTTGTTATGAAGCTTTTGTTGCAGTTGCTTTGTTTTTGTCGCGCCTGCTTTAGCAGAGGCGCGACTATAGTCGGCGCTTTTACGGTCGTCCGCGTCGTCCGCGTCGTCCGCGTCGTCCGCGTCGTCCGCGTCGTCCGCGTCGTCCGCGTCGTCCGCGTCGTCCGCGTCGTCCGCGTCGTCCGCGTCGTCCGCGTCGTCCGCGTCGTCCGCGTCGGTCCGTTTTTTTTGTAAGGTAAATGCGTTAATGTTATTGTTTTCCCACAATATCTCTTTAACCCCTTGCCAGACTTTCATAATATTTCACATCAATGTTTGTCTAGGGATGATGCTTCATTACGCACACCCCACACCAAATCCAAGGTCATTTATTTATTTTTAATGTTCACTGGTTTTGTAACAGAAATCCGTTAAAGTTATTGTTTTTCACAATGTCTCTTTAACCCCTTGCCAGACTTTGATAATATTTCACATCAATGTTTCATTATGCACACCCCCACATCCAAATTCTCAAGGTCAAGGTCATTTATTTACTTGTAATGTTCACCGGTTGTGTAACAGAAATGCGTTAAAGTTATTGTTTTTTCACAATATCTCTTTAACCCCTTGTCAGACTTTCATAATATTTCACATCAATTTTTGTCTAGGGATGATGCTTCATTCCGCACACCCCCACATCCAAATTCTCAAGGTCAAGGTCATTTATTTACTTGTAATGTTCACGGTCAAATGCCTAGGCATGCGCGATACCGCTTCCGTGGCGGAATTCTTGTATTATTTCACATACTGTTGCTGTCCTTTTAGGACAGCACACCGCTGTCTTTGTGCCTCGCTGAAGGCTCCTTGACCACCGCTGTGTGCATATCATACATTTATCATGATGTATTGCTTTATTTCCTTCTTTCCGTTGGTTCATGTGTCTTTGGGTATCTTGTTCTCTAATTTACACTGACGTTATTCGGTAACTTCATGCGACGTTGGATATGTAACTTTTCTGACCAATCCAATCATCACAAAATGATTTTCAGACTAGTCCATTTATAAAAAGGGGGTGTTTTTTTTGTTTTTTTTAAATACTTGCAAAATGTGCAAGATGAGAATGCTCGTTACAAGCTGGCTCATTTGGATCTACACTGTTTACAAACATCACAAAAGAGGTATGTGGTGTTGAAAGTATAAGTTAAGTTAGATAATGTAATTAATTTTGTTATTTCTCAACAAGACGGTTCAAATGGTGGTGACGACATATACTTCTGAGCGCATATTTATGATTTTCCGCAAACATAATAGCGTATCCTCAGCATGAATATGGGTTACCTCTTACTGGAGGGGGGGGGTGGGTGGCAGGTGGGAGCACGCGATGGGTAATTTAACGATCGGGGTTCATCCTTACCGGAATCCCGACTGGAAACCTGGTTTGGCCCTCACATACGCCTTTGGCATTTTGTATGTGACAGTTGAATCTGGTTATACCCCTTATAAGAGTAATCCTACCGGTATTACTTTTAAATAGGGGAAGAGGCCAAGTGACTTTGGTGCGGTATGGACCTGGCACCAGGTCAGGTTATTCTAATTTCAGGGCTGAATATGTTGTATCTCGATGTAAATATTCCGTTCTGGTTTTGGGATTTTCCCCCCAATGCAGCAGGTTAAAACGAGATCGAACCTGTTTGCCTGGCCTTACAAGACCTTAGCTGTTGATAGGCCGTTAAACACCAATAAACAAACAAACAAACGTCTTACTGGAATGGTAAACCACTTTTCTGTCCACTTGTTATCCAATCACAGCCACATTTTAAGTACATTATAAAGAACATTCAGATTAAATGATTGGCTCTTACACAATTTGGGAAACATAGTGTCGTGATTTGAATTTTTATTTTTTTCTTATTTCTTATAATACCATGTTAGAATTATTTATCATTCATATGTACAAAGGTCACTCGAGCATCGGAAGGATAGAATGATTGATACGCCATTTAAACTATTGTAGTTGCTGACCGCCTACGAAACTGCAACATTTCACACGAACTTCGGCAAACTTTCAAGGGAGATAACTACTACCGGGTTGTCATTGTCGAGACTGAAGCTGAGTGTCGGCAGTGGTGCCTCCATGATACTGCGTGTGCCGCTGTCAGTGCCCTGGGGCAGCCGTTTGGCTACGAGTGTCGACTGTACAGATTTGGTGATCACTACAATCAACATCAAACGGCAGTCAGTTGGGATGTAACATGTTCCTCAGGTAGGTGCCATTATTCCCTAGGCATTACAGGGTATGTTAAGCGCAGAGCTCCAGAGATAAGGTGGTGTATTGGCATATTTTACGCAATTATTTTAGCAAAATACGCAGTGATTATCAAAAATAGGAGTACAAAATACTCAGCAATGTGAAAATAACATTGATTTACAAATTGAGAAGTGAAAATACTGTAATGAAGTTGAAAATTTACTTACTTGAGCTGCAAAAAGCAAATATAAGTGAATTGTTATGCCCCCAGTCTCGGTAGAGCCGGAGGCATATAGTGTTTGGACTGTATGTCCGTGTGTCTTGCCGTCCGTTCGTCCGTGTGTCCAGCACATTAAGAAGTTCGCTGGAGTTTCGAAATTCTCTTATAACTTCTATATCCCTTGAAGGATTACTTAAATATTTCAATACAGTATAAATATGACATCCATGCTGCCCTTAATATGACTCTGACCTTTTGATCTTGACAACTTTGAACTTTTTCCACATTAAAAAGTTCGCCAGAGTTTCTCAATTCTGTCATAACTTCTATATTCCTTGAGTGATTACTTAAATATTTCAACACAGCATACTTGTGGATAAATGCCACACATCCATGCTGCCCTTAATATGACCCTGACATTTTTACCTTGACAACTTTGAACTTTTTCCCACATTAAAAAGTTTGCCTGGAGTTTCGAAATTCTGTAATAACTTCTATGTCTCTTGAAGGATTACTGAAATATTTCAACACAGTATACCTGTGGACAAATGCCACACATCCAAGCTGCCCTTAATATGACCTTGATCTTTTGACCTTCATAAATGTGCTTGTGAATACTTATCTCTTCGGTTAATTATACCCCCACAAACAAAGTTTGTTTGGGGTATATAGGAGTCAGCTTGTCGGTCGGTCGGTCTGTCGGTCTGTCGGTCTGTTGGAAATTCCCTTCCGCTCTATATCTTCTACACCCATGCATGGATTATCAAATGGCTTGGCACAAATGTTTCTCATGATGAGGTGTGTCGCGATCAATAACCACGCACCTACGTCCAAGGTCACAGTTGAAGGTCAAAGGTCAAACCTATCGATATTCCCTTCCGCTCTATATCTTCTACACCGATGCATGGATTATCAAATGGCTTGGCACAAATGTTTCTCATGATGAGAAGGTGTGTCGCGATCAATAACCACGCACCTACGTCCAAGGTCAAGGTCACAGTTGAAGGTCAAACCTATTGAAATTCCCTTCCGCTCTATATCTTCTACACCGATGCATGGATTATCAAATGGCTTGGCACAAATGTTTCTCATAATGAGAAGGTGTGTCGCGATCAATAATCACGCACCTACGTCCAAGGTCAAAGTCACAGTTGAAGGTCAAAGGTCAAACCTATTGAAATTCCCTTCCGCTCTATATCTTCTACACCGATGCATGGATTATCACACTATGCCCAGGGTCAAGGTCACAGACTTGATGCGTTTGAAACCTTAACGCTCGGCTAAATGGCTTATAATCAAAAATGCCTCGTTTTCTTTGGCTGCCAGTGGGGGTATTCGTGTGCCGACAGGCCACATTTCTAGTTAAATTTGTTTTATTTTTTTATCATTTGTTCCCGATTTAATAAGGAAGAAAACCAATAATACATTTGTAAAAGTAAAATATGCATTGAATTTGAAATATGAGGGTATAATACTCTTTGGATTTTAGATAAAACTTATCTGGAGCTCTGAGAGCGGTATATAATTTATGTTTTGTCTGTCCGTCCATCTAAAAGTTTTGGTTTATCGGTCCACGAACTGACTGGGGTAGCCATGAGGCCCTGCTCACTTGCTCTAGTTGGTGTTTTGAGAAAAAAGTTTTGACTTGGATTGATGAAGGGTGGGCGGGTGGCTACGACACAATGGTCAGCTACTGTGTTCAGTAAATTTGTAAGGGTCCATTTTCAGGTGATATTTTATTTTGTTTCCTCGAACTGATTTTACCCAAATCTTGTACAGTAAAGTTCCATGTTATGACCACCCCGCTAATGAGACCGCCCCGCTATTAGGACCACTTTTAGACCACTTATTAGAACCGTTCTTTTTACTATATAATTACATGGTCGCAGGTTCCGATTCTACGACCACCCCACTAATCCGTAATACGACCACCTTTGGCAGCCTGATGTGTCAAAATGTGTTGTTTTTAGTCCCGTCATAACGACCACCTTCGGCAGTCCTGTCAAAATTTGTTTGTTGTGTTTATGCTCGCCAATTCGACTACACCCGTGGATAAAATTAGTGTGAAAGTTTTACGACAATACACCAATTTATGACACCCAATACACAAACGCCAAACGTGACAATTTCGATAGATTAGTGCATTTAATTGTTAGTGCATTTAATTGCACTGGCTAATTAAGATTAAGACGTGTTTGATGTTGGTGATTGAAATTAGTCCAATCGATTAGCGTGCGATTAACGTCGACTGGTGTTAATTATTCTTCGCCAATTATCTTGTTATTCGTGTGGGTAAGTACTTGGACAATAAGAAAATTGTCAATTAATTTGCGACGGTCATGGGGAAAACAGGGTTACTGACATTTGTGAGCGGTCTTCAGGGGATCTGCTAATGCAAACCGATCTGCATACTGCATACCATTGAGGATCTACGGTACATTTTTTTGTGAGAAACATAACAACCACATAACTGATCAGCGACCAGCACAGCCCCTGATTATATGGATTATATGGCACATAATTATGTCCAAGCTGATATTGGTCTACACTGGTTGCAAATTTCTCATGACCATATTAAGGACCAGTAGCCCATGGTCATATTAAGATGTGGTATTTTACTGAGGTCCGCTAATAAGACCGACTCGCTAATAAGACCACTTTTCTTCAGTCCCACATGTGGAACTTTACTGTATATGCTTTAACTGGATGATAATACAGAGATTCTGCGCAGTTTGACCTTGACCTACTTTTTCCGCTTCAATGACTTTAGTAATTTTCAATGTTTTTTGTGTGTAAGTTTTTGTGTGCACGTCTTTGTCACTCATTTTCACAGCTACAGCCACCAAATTTGACAACATCAACTGCTTGTGGTGTACTCCAGACACTGCAGAACACTATATGACATTCATTTGACCTTGACCTACTTTTTCGCATCATTGACTTAGTCATTTTTAGCTCACCTGCATGTTGTGCAGGAAAAGCTAATAGCATCCACAGACTTAACTTTGGGGTAAATTTCTTACACATGTATCATATGCATGGTGGGAGTGGGGCCGGGTTGAGTTTCAGATATAGCCATTGGTCCAGTTACAGCGTACCAAGATCATCCTGCAATGATAGGTAATATACAATTGCAGCATATATTATGAGTGTATAAATAAGGATTTATCAGCAAATATCAGGAACCTGAACCTAATTTCAGGATATATATTGAAAATTCCCCACCTCTGACTGCTTATGCAATTTCAGTCGATGGCGGGTGGACCCATTGGGGGTCATACTCCCCATGTACAAAAAGTTGTGGCACTGGCACCCACTTCCAGCAGAGGTCTTGTACGAACCCACGGCCTGCGAATGGCGGCAAACAGTGTGTTGGCTCCAATAAACAGACAACAAACTGTAACACGCAAGCTTGTCCAACGACCCATACCACTGCAACAACGACAACGACAACGACGACAACAACAACAACAACGACGCCAGTGCCCACAACTCCACCAGGTAACTTTGATTACAGGAATCCGTTTCTGGGACGATTCTAATAATGTCTCTATAGATATTATTATTAGAATCGTCTCTGAGACGAGTGCCTGTGACATTGATGGCACAGAAATAGGGGTCCATGATTATCACTTACAATGCTGAATTAAATTTCATTGTCTGCTGTTTGTTTTTCATTTTTCTCATCAACAACTATTCCAATAAATATGACTAACCACTACGTACGGGGGAAGGGAGCGACATAGTAAGCGGACTGAAACCGTGGAATACGTTGCACTGATCAACAACATGGTTTGACAAAGGAAATGATTCTAAAATGTTGTCAAACCATGTTTGTTTTAGAAAGAAGACAAAACACAAAACAACAGCTGACTATAATTTTAGTTTCCCGTTTTCTAAGGGTTATACAACATGCTGAGCGCATTAGAGTGCTCGTGCTCAAAATCTGGGAATTTTTTGTGAAGTCTGACCTGTGCTCAGTCTTAGCTGATCAAACTGACCATTTTCAAGTACAAATTTCATGCTCGGAAAATTTTATAATTACGGGCCCTGACAATTATGTGAAACAAGGGAAGGGAATGGCAGAGGCTATTTCTGCTACAATTGACATTATTGACCCCTGCTTGTCGTAAAACTTAAAATATATGCAGGTCTCCAATAGCTTATTTCATAAACTCCCCCAAAGTAGACTTGAGGAGTTGATGAAGTAGGCTACAGATAAGCTTTGTTTCTAAAGAATATTATACCCACTGATTTCAAATCCAATGTGTATATTATTTTTGCAAACGGATTGTGCATTTTATAAGCCAAAGGTGAAAATAAAAGATTAATTACTTACGGTGGAAGAAATTTTATCGAGGCTGTACAGTTTAGAAGTATTTGCACTTTTAGGCAGGTGCATGTTTGTTACATTCGGATGATTCGGTGTTCTTGGTTAAAAAATATTGTACCGACTGATTTCAAATTCAATGTAGCACACTCTTGGAGCCTGATAACGATCTATGTTGCTTGTTAGAAGCATGATGGATGTTTCATTGATGGAATGGCGAACAGTGCAGATCCAGATCAGACTGTGCGGTTTCACAGGCTGATCTGGATCTACACTGGTCGCAAAACATATGTGACCAATTTCTCCAATCACAGCCACATATAAACATCCTTTCTTTGTGTTTTATTATACAGAGTGTAACCTGACTCTGCCAGTGGACATTGTGTTTGTTCTCGACGCGTCCGGCAGTGTGGGATCACAAAACTTCCAAACGATGTTAACATTCGTCAACAAAGTAGTAGATGGTTTCCCAGTTAACCAGGAGGAAACTCACATCGGCTTGGTCATGTTTAGTGGCAGCACGCACCTTGAGTTCTATCTGAACCAATACTTCGACAAAACTGCCATCAAACAAGCCGTCACTCAAACCAGGTTTACTTCTTATTCTATTTATACTAGGGATGGGTTGTGGCCTAGGGGTTAGAACACCTGACTTCAAATCCGGAGATTGTGGGTTCAAACCTCACCTAGGCATCAAACATACTTTTCATAGTCTTTCCATCCCACTGGTCTGTCGGATGAGACTCTATACATCTCTATATGACCTTAGCTTTGGCTGGGACGTTAAACACGTTAACTTTCACTTTCTATTTATACTGCAGCACCCCCTTTCGGGGATGTACAGTATCATATTTTGTTCATATACACATGTACATACAATCAAATACAATTAAGTTTTCCAAGTAATTAGCCGGTACCATATACATATGGGTGGACTGAAGAAGTGTGGATAAAGTGTCTTGCTCAAGGACAGTGTGGATAAAGTGTCTTGCTCAAGGACAGTGTGGATAAAGTGTCTTGCTCAAGGACTCAACACATTACCTCTTGTGAGGCTGAAACCCACGACTGTAGGATCAGCTGTCGGCATTGCTCCAGTCACAGACATAATTCACTGTAAAGCCTGATCAGCCCGTACATATGGGGCCCGTTTCACTAAACTTTGTACGACTAAAATGTTCGTAAATGCCAATTTAGGATCGTCTGGAAATTTCAATTGATAGATTTACATTTAATGAACATAGGCTGCATACAGAAAACGTTGTTAATGTGAAATTTACAGACTATCATAATTTTGCACTTTAATATGAACATTTTAGTCGTACAAAGTTTAGTGAAACGGCCCCCAGTTATATATTATGTTATGAGTATACATGTACAACACAATGGAAGAAAATAGCTTCATTGAAAATCAGTTAATTCTTAGTATCAGTTAATTCTTAGCATGTTTTTCTTCATCAGAATGTATTTCCTTTTCAGGTATACAAGTGGTGGTACTAATACGGCCGATGCCATCAAATATACAAGAGAGAATGTTTTCAGTGCCACAAATGGAATGAGAAGCAATGCAGCAAAAATTGCTATTATTGTTACCGATGGTGAGTGGCATATACCGCAGACCCTGTGTATTCCACTATCATTAAATGTGGCTGTGACTGGAGAAATGGGGCTTATGGGATTTGTGACCAGTGTAGCTCCTAATCAAAAAGCCCACTCCTGTAGCCTGAGTGATCTAATAATAATAATAATAATAATAGACTTTATTTTAAGAGGGTTACACATTTAGTTTCAAACTAATCTTCCATGAGGCCCTCATATATACATGTACATATATACAACAGTGGACCACGTTACACAATAATCTAAGTAGCCATTGGCAATCAATTAATTAGCACTCTCATCCGATTTTTGTAATAAAAATGGGTTACTTGGTAAAATTTTATTTTTGATTGACATTGGTTTAAAATGAATGTACGAAACAATGATTTATATATTGTTTAAACTAAAAAAGCAACATAAATGCAATTTACATGTATTTACAGGTGGGTGGGGATGAGAGTATGCAAATTAACCCTCTCTGATCAAATACACATCTTGTAGTTTTAGTCTTTGTACATGCCAAACAACATGGAATACGGATTGATCACTGAGCGAGGACTAATGGATCACACTTGACATATGCACAAACCCAGCCATGATCATGTTGGAATATATCAAGACACACACATATATGTCCACTGTGTCATAGTGAAAGTGAAATCATTCAGCAAGCTGAATGTATGCAAATGGCATATGCCCTGAGATTTAAATGTTATTTAATTGCAATGACCAGAGAGAAAAGAATGTGATCAGGGATTGAACCACAAACTATATGTATTTACATTTTAACAAAATAAAATAAAAACAAACATGTATTTTCACATTATGTATATGCCAGGTATTAGACGTCAATTCTTATCCCTATATACACGGAATTGCCTGGGTGATTCATTTAGCTTTTATCCATTGAATACATTCACAATGAAAATTATTTCTTGTCTCTATTGTTTTTAGCTTGCTTGGTAAACAGTTCCAAATAATGGAACCTGAATAAGATATGCTTTGTTTAAAGATTTCCTTGTATGGTCTAGGTGTAATGTAATTACTTGAAGTTGTGGATCTTAGAGTTGGTAAATTTTCATTTGTTGGCCGAACATGAAACATTTCATTAATGTATGATGGCATTTCTGATTTATTAACATTAAACATGAATTTTGCTTTTCTTAAAAATACCTGTTCATAGATGCTAAGTATTTTCAGTTCATCCATACTTTTAACTACATCAGTATAATTGTAGTCCAACATTATTTTACATGCTCGTTTTTGTAATTTATATAATCTGTTTAGATTGGTTTGCGATGTTCCACTCCATATTATACTACAATAGTCAATATGTGGTTGTATGTAGGTTTTGTAAAATTGTACTCTGTGTTCAATTAATAGGAACTCTTTTATTGTATTAAGAAACCATAAATTAGTAGCTATTTTCTTCGCAATTTTGTCAATATGCATAGACCAAGTTAGATTATTATCAATGTGAACTCCAAGTATTTTATCATTCTGTGTCATTTTTAAAGTTTCGCCATTAAGTTTTAAACCTAAACAATCAATATTCTAACTTACTTGTCTTTGATGAGTAGTTACTACATGTAGCATGACTTTTGTCTTGGCTGCATTAATGAACATTCCATTTTTATTACACCATTTTGACAAATTGTCTAAAGCACTTTCCAACTTGTTTTTTATGGATTGTACAGATGTATTCATTTCATACAGTGTTGTATCATCAGCATATAGATCAGTGTTAACAAAATCTGTATAAAGAGGTAAATCATTTATAAACATTAGAAACATAAGTGGTCCTAATATAGACCCCTGGGGGACCCCGGAGGTAATGGAACCAGTTTATTGTTGTATCTGAAAATTTATAGTGACAAAGCTTTCTCAATAGTAATGCATGGTCAACTACATCAAATGCTTTTTTAAAGTCTAGCTACCATGACGGCTCCAATAATTTGCCCATTATTTATGGCGCCCAACCATTTATCTATCATATAAGCTAGTGCAGTTTCACACGAGTGATTCGGTCTAAATCCTGATTGTGTTGTGTGCAGCAAATTGTATGAAACAAGAAATTCCATTACACGGTCATGGACATGCTTTTCTAAAAGTTTTGACAGAACCAGGAGAATTGATATTTGCCTATAATTGTTTGGATCATCTTTATCACCTGTTTTTAATAATGGTGTAACTTTTCCCTCCTTCCATTTATCCGTTTTTATACTCTGGTTGCATATGTATGTTATACTGTCTGAAATGTAAGGTGCAGAAATTCTAAGTAACCTAGGCCCTATTTCATCCAACCCAGTTAATTGCTTTAGAAATATCAATTGTTTTTAAGTATTTTTCCACTTTGCATTTGGTTATCTCTGGAATTTTAAAATAGATATCTTTCGGAACTTTTTTGTCACAATATGTTCTGAGCTTTTTAAAATTTGAGTGTTGAATGGGTTCCTTTATTTTGGATGCAACAGTTAGAAAAAAGCTGTTCAATTCATTTGCAATTTCTTTAGGGTTTTCAATTTTTTGCCCGTTAACTTTAAGAGAAAAAAACTGTGGCAGATGCATTTTTCTTACTAGCACCTACTTCCCTAAATAATTTCCACACATTAGAGGCTTTTTGTTTTCATTTATAATCGCAGTATATTGTTCTTTTTTAGACTTTTTAATCAACGCATTTACCTTATTGCGATATGTTTTGTATTGTACATCATCATTGAGTGATTTAAATCTCTCATTTTCATTGCATCAATTATGTCTTGTGTAAGCTATGTTGGTTGTTGTTTGCGTTTTACTCTATGTTGTTTAATTGGTAGGTGGCTGTTTACTACATCTAAGAATAAGTTTGACCATGTATCCATTATATCATTTGTGTCATCAAACAATTATATTCCAAGGGACTGTTTCAAGTTCAGCAATAAAACCAGTTTCATTAAATTTCTTAAAAGATCTGTATGCTATATTATAATGTGAATTTTTAGGAATAACTGAGTTACATTTTCTCATTACAAATATTGGAAAGTGGTCACTTAACCCTAATTTAGGCACATTAATCGCATTCACATTTGATTTTACATTACAGTAAATATGATCAATAAGCGTTTCTGAGTGGGCTGTTATTCTGGTTGGAATATTTATTATCTGTGTAAGACCAAATGGCTCCATAAAATCAAGCCAACTTTTACTTATTTGCCTATTAAGTAGATCTCGATTAAAATCACCTAAAAGATAGAATTCCTTTTGTTCGCGAAGAATTTTCTCTATTCCATTTTCAAAAATATTCCATTTCCCTGATTCATTAGGATGTCTATACATATTTCCTAGAAGAAAACTCTTGCTATTTTTGGGAAAGATTTCCATCCATATACATTCAAGCCTGTCATGCTCTAAATCATTCCTCCGTTTACAATTCATGCCATCCTTAACATAAACAAGAATACCCCCACCTTCTTCCCTTCTATCAGTTGTTAAAATCCTGTCCTTTCTATAAAATGACTGAAAGTTGTCTATTTGGAAGTATTTATCTGGGTGATCACTCATTAGTTTTGACTCACTAATACATGTACCTAAAATATGGATGTCATTATTGTTTGAATTTAGCATTGCTCTGATTTGATCAATTTTATTGGCAATTCCTTGAATGTTAAGATGCCCCATTTTCATACCTTTATCACTTAAATGAAGGTTCAACATGTTTTGGGCACTCATGGAAGAATCATTACAATGTACATATGCATGCGAAGTATCATCAGGTACATTATTTGAGTGTAAAGGTACATTTTTAAATGAGGAGACATCTTGCAGAGTTGGTAATTCATACAAATCACTGGTTATATATCTCTGATTCTCCATCAATGTTTCATTTTGATAGGCTTGATTGATTGTACATGAATTTATGATTTCTCCAGAAATATTTATGTGGTCACAGCTACATGAAATTTGATTGCACTGTTCACAAATATTACCTAAAATGGAGAACACAGTTTCATCAGAGAAATAACTTTGTGTGCTTAATTTGCTGCTGCAACTGATCTTGGCATATTTGCCGATGTCCTATACATTCCAGCATAGGTAATCTTTATGTCCCATGAACTTGCAGTTGAAGCATTGTATTTGATTTTTATGGCGGCAGTCAATAGTCTCATGATTGGTCATACCATAGATATAGTGTGATATACATCACACTTCCATAGATCATGTCATCCCCAGTAGCTAATGACATTATAATTGCCAAGTAACCCCAGTGACCTTGACATCGCCATGCCTCTGAAACTCAATGACCATGACATTGCCACTCAACGACAGTAAACTTGATATTACCATTTCCAGGCATACCCAGTAATATTAACATTGCAATTGCCACTCAACTTGAGTAACATTGACATTGTGAATTTCCACTCAACCCCAGTAACATTGACATTGTACATGTATTTACCAGTTAACTATGGTGTAACTTTGACATTACAGTTACCTGTGAACTACAGTAACCTCAACATTATAATTGCCATTTAACCCCACTTACCTTAACATTTCCATCACCAGTGAACCTCAATAACCATGACATTGCCACTCAATTACAGTAACCTTGACATTGCAATTGCCAATCAACCCCAGTACCAGTAACCTTGACATTGCAATTGTCAGTCAATTCCAGTAAACATTGCAATTTGCAGTTATCCTCAGTAACCTTGATATTGCAATTTACAGTTAACCACATTGTAGCTTTGACATTGTACATGTACTTGCTAGTTAACGACTAACCTTGACATCACAATTATCTGTCGAGCACACTATCCTCAACACTGCAGTGGCTAATTAAACATTAGCCTTGACATTGAAAATGCCAGTTAACTCGAGTAACCTTGACATTGCACTGCGAGTAAACCTGAGTAACCTTGACATTGAAATTGCCAGTAAAACCCGGTAATTTAACATCGCAATTGTTAATCAACCCCAATAATCTTGACATTGAAATTGCCAGTAAACCCTGGTAATTTAACAGTGAAATGGTCAATCAACCCCAGTAACCTTGACATTGCAATTGCCTGACTGGCAATTGCAATGTCAAGGTTACTGGGGTTGACATTAGCATAGCCATTGCATTGTCCAATCCATTCATGGAACTATTACCTTGCAATTATCAGTCAGTCCATGTAACCGTGCCATTGCAGGAGAATCGAACGACGAAACTGCCACAATAAAGGAGGCAGGCGCCTTGCGACAACTTGGTGTCATTGTTTTCTCCATTGGCGTTGGTAGTGGTGTTGGGACAACCGAGTTGAATGGCATGGCAACCGATCCCGACTCCCAGCATGTGTTTGAGGTTACAGATTTCAGCTCCCTGAACTCAATTAAGGGATCTCTGGTGAAAAGCGCATGTGAAGGTAAATGATGTTGGTAATAAAACATGGTTGGTATTTACTTGAATCTTATAGCTGTCGACTATTTAAAACATTAATGTTGCAGCTAAAATGTTATTCTAAAGAATTTGTGTAATGAGTGAATAAAAATGACTCGATGTATTCACTTCGGCATTTTTGGTTTTGGTTACTGATTTTATGCCACCACAATAGTGGGTCTGGGTCGGGGGTGATCGCCCTCTCTGTCCGTCTCTTTGTCTATACAGTACAGCCACCGCGAAACCCGCAAATTTTTTGTAATTGCGGCAACCAATTTAGCATTAGCGCGGAATATTGCCGCAATCTCTCGCAAAACGTCCCGTGGCCGTTTGCGGCATAACGAGAAACTCCGCAAATTTTACGCGGTCGTTTCGCGGCGATCCTCGGCAAAACTCGGCAAAACTTTCCAGTACAACGTACATGTACATGTAAATGTTATCGCACCTTTACCGCCGCGTTTTGCGGCAAAATGGACACGGTAAAATGCGGCAAAACTCGGCAATTCACTCTGAAAATGTGTACATTGTTTGATTGAATGAAGTCAGTTTTACCCTTGTAGACATGCATTTCGCATGAATCGATTTGGTATATCTGTCAATAAATCATGTTCGAACATCCATAGCCATACCGATATTGATCATGTAAGATGTAGATATCAAACAGGCATATTCAGAATATTGATCATGTACAGTTGTTTCTGTCAAAATGTTCCGGGTTTATACGTGTACAAAGTGTTGTGCGTTGCGTATCCGTGGAGTTTCCGTTAGTTGCGTTTCAAACCATGTGTCGTCTACGTGTAATACGTTTTCGGCCATGCGTTGCGTTTCCCCACTCTTGCGCATGCGCGAAAGTCGAACAAACCGTGTTCAACGCATTGAGTTTCAAAAGCGTGTAATCCGTGTACAACGGTTGTAAACGTATACAACGCTAAGGTAAACCGTTTAAACGATTTAACGCTTTCGTTGACGAACGGTTACACGCATCTACATGTACACAGCACCGTACAGATGAAACCGTGTTATACGTATAACACGTTTCCACGGGTTTTAAACGCATTACACGTTTTTGGTATGCCAACCTTGTATCGCGTAGAATGCGCATGCTCTGATCGTTCTTCGTGTGTGTATATATACTTCTAGACTCACTGCAGCGCTTCTAACATTTTCAGTTTTCCGGTTCTGGACCGATTTTTGAACTCTCAGACCGATTGAGATTTGAAAACTAGTCTTAAAAATCGGTCCGCGAGAAAAATTGCCAGTCGCCTGCTATTTCGCTATAAACCTTGTAAATTTACCGGTTTTGACCACCAAGTAATTTATGACACATATCCGCGGGCCATATCCGTGTTAAACCAGTGTGCAGCTCGCTGTGTATTCAGTTTCTCCAAATATCGATTAATCTTAACACACGCGTGGGACAGGTGTATAGCGGATTAGTGACTGAAATAGACTGGCTTCAGCGTAAAGATAATACGAGAGTTCCTAGACTCGCCATTTCTGATGATGTTAAAATAAAATAAAGAAACCATGCACTGTGTTTATCTGTGTTCGTAATATTTAACCCAATTAACTGACACGGACTATCGGCCCGGGCTATTCCATATTAAGGTAGGAACTGTTACATTACGCTGTATTAGGCGTCATTTTTGTGTATATAAAATGTACATAGGAATGCCGCAGATCCTGATGAGCCGGCTCACGTGATCTACAATTCTCAAACATTTTGATAAACGACAAGGTACATCTGTCGTGTTAGAAGCGTGACTCATTAGTCATCAGGGATTAGGGATCAATTGAAGTGCTAAATCACACCGCCGATGTACTTTGAACTCGATCTGAGGGTGTGTATTCGCGATATTTTAAAAGGGACGAAACAAGGAAGCCTCGAAGCGATGGGGCGGGCCGAACAGGTATTTGTGTTAAAACGTGTAACCGTTGTACACGTTTCAACGCTTTCATATAGCTACACGCTTCCAGGTAAAGCGTTGTACACGTTTCAACTCTTTCACCTCGCTACATATGTATACGCCAAAGCGTGTTATACGCCTTGAAGCTAAACGTATTACACGCTTTAAAATCTAAACGGTTTGACAATGTGTATTACACGTGTACGAACCGTATTATACGTTTAAACAACGTATACAACGCTTTTAAACTAAACGGTTTGACAATGTGTATTACACGTGTACGAACCGTATTATACGTTTAAACAACGTATACAACGATACAGCAAACCGTTGCGTTCGCGTTGCGTTCGCGTTGAGTTTGCAAGTGTTGTCTACGGTGGAACAAAAACGGAGACTGCACTGTAGGATGTAGATATCAAACAGGCATATTCAGATTTTCACGGTGTGTAATCGATGGTATTTCCTCGCCACCATATAAAACCCGACTCGAGAAACACAAATTAAGTTGTTATTTCTGAATTTGTCAATTGTTTGCACGGTCTAAGAAATCAAACAAATGTGAAAACAATTTGTTTTTACAAAATATTAGACTCGTCTAAGGAGACGATTCTTATGTGTTGCCAAAACATGTTTTTTTAAGTCATCGGATCAAACAAATGTGAAAAGAAAACCTGAATATATTGGTATTTCTTTACAAAAACATATTTGACAAAATATGAGAATCGTCTTACTTAGGAGACGATTCTCATGTGCTGCAAAATCTTGCTTTTATCAAGAAATCAAACAAATGTGAAACTGCACAAGCTGCATGCGTCAATTCAATGACATGAGCGACTACATAGCGTGGTTTTGGTATGTTCGTTTCCTGAGTTCTAAAGGTCAGTTACACTTTGCACGTGAAAATGGATTACCGACTGATGATTGTAAACACCATCAGGTGTGCAGCTAGACCGAAAATGATATGTCGCCAAATGTGGCTACAGTCGAACCTCTCTAAACCGAACACAGAGACAAGTTAGTTGTGCTTAATTTTGACATAGTTCGTGTCCATTTATCTCCGATTACAATTTCTGTTCATGAACACAAAGCACCCACGCGTGTCTTGAAGTAGTTATATACATGGTTCACAGTGGAGCCTCTCTAAACCGGACGCCCTGGGATGTGCCCCAGGGTGTCCGGTTTAGAGAGGTTGCACTGTAGTTGTGGATGGGTGGGTACGGCGGTATATTTTTTATGCCACCGGGTTTCGAAGAAATGGGCGGCATATAGTGTTTGGACTGTCTGTCTGTCCGTCTGTCCGTCCGTCACACTTTTCGGTTAACCAATTTGTCACAGTTTCTCAAATATGCTGCAGGTGGCATCCGCGTTTGACAGACGCATTTCTTGTTTAAAATGTAAGTACATGTATATGTATTAATACCTTTAATAAATTAGCTTTTGTACCAACATTAATACTAGACATTATGCACTGTAGTTGTGGATGGGTGGGTACGGCGGTATATTTTTTAGCTCACCTGAGCGAAGCTATTGTTACCCCGCAATGTGTCCTTCGTCCGTCGTTGTCCGTCGTCGTCCTTGTGAACATTTTCAAACGTCTTCTCCTCGTAACCATTGGGCCTATATATAGTCACCAAACTTCATGGTCATTGGTCCTTAGTAGGGGGATTACAAAATTGTTATAAAATGACGTCATTACGTAATCCAAAATGGCCGCCGTCTAAAAATAGCACAAATTCTTCAAAACTCTTCTTCTCAAGAACTGCCAACCCCCCCCCGCCCCCGTGACCCACAGTATTAGCACACGAGGCGCATCACCGTGCCAGCGTACAGGTAATGTGGTCAGAGAGGAGTGCATATATGGCTGACAAATTTGAAAATCGTCTCATATGCACAGTACTGTCAAAACATGTTTTGTTGAGAATACGTTACATTTTCGTTTCAGCTCTCGCGATCTCATTCGCATTTTCGCGATCTCGATCTACGCGCAAGATCGCGAAAGGAGACGATTCTCATATGCACAGTACTGTCAAAACATGTTTTGTTGTGAATATGTTAAATCTTCATTTCGCGATCCATCAGCTTCGCGTTTTCGCGATCTCGGCCTATGCGCAAGATCGCGAAAACGCGAAACATGTTTTGTTGAGAATATGTTTCATTTTCGTTTCGCGAAATTGTAACATATGTACAAATCGTCTTAGGAGACGATTCTCATGTGCTGCCAAAACATGTTTTTATTAAGAAATAGAACAAATGTGGACAAACATCAATATTTCTGACAATAAAAACATGGTTTGACAAAACATGAGACGATTCTGATGTGCTGCCAGTACATATTTATTGAGTAAATAAGGATTCCATTACCTTTTTTTGACCTTCTCTCCGACCAATAAAATGGAAGAAATATTGTTATCAAACGCGGTGAAAACTGCTATGCTATAAGAGAGATAAGTTCCATTCCATTAAGAAATATGTGTAGAGTAATTGATCGTAAATGTGCTGCTCTTGTGTCGGCGTGTTTCAAAGATCAGATCGACACAACATAACCTTTAGATGTCATTTTGTAACCTTTGATCATAGGCAGCGGAAGCCGAACATTATTGGGGGGGGGGCCCAATGTTGATGGCCCGAAGGGCCCGATAGCGCCAGGGAGGTGCCGGGGGCATGCCCCCCGGAAATTTTTGAAATCCAAGTGGTGTGAAACGCCATTTCCTGCATTCTCAGCAAAGTTCTCAGCAAAGTTCTCAGCAAAGTTCCCAGTACTCATGATTACACAAATATATTAGAATAAAAAATCCAAAATTTACAGAATTATTGGGGGGGGGGCCTAGGAGCCCCCGGCTTCCGCCGCCCCTGCTGATGTCTCACTTTCCAACAGCGACACACGTCCCAGTAGGTCACCGCACGTGCATATGATGATGTATGACGTGATCGGACAAAACCGGGCTTATTGCATATGTGACTAGCGAAGACCAACACGTGTTCACCATCAGTAGATCGTAATATGTCCCTAACAGGACACGTAAATCGTTTTAGGAGACAATTCTCATATGCTGCCAAAATATGTTTATTAGAAAAAATAAAAAAAATTTGGACAAAACATGAGAATTGCCTCCTAAAACACGAGAATTATAATGGTGTTCTGTTAGTGTCGTGTAACTCGCATTTACTCAATTTCGACCTCTACACGAGATCGCGACCCTTTCTATGTATCTGACATATTCCCCAATATCCACATTTCTTCTATTTCTTAATTAAAATAATGTTTTACAGCACATGATTATCGTTTCCTAAGGCGATTATGATACTACAGTGTCCTGTTAGGGCCAGTTACATTCTCGCGTTTTCTCGCACGGACAGACACGAGGACGGATATATTGACAAACTGTGTGGCGACTGTACCTGAGACTATCTTCGGCGAACATAATGCAAATCTCGGACAGATGGAACGAAAGGTGTGGGATCACGTGTTTCCGAACGACGTGACGTCATGTTTTTTTAGATGTGTTTACAGTAGATTTCCTTTAATATCTATCTAATGGAATGACATATTTTTATGAAATATATACCGCAGAAAATGCGGTACACGCCGCCTTTTATTGTAGTATCGGCGACATTAATCTCATAATTCTGTCGTTTTGACGAAGAATCGGTTACCGTAAATGTAAATAAAAACTAAAGCACGTGAATGTAAGAAAAAAAACGGTACTCGATTACGAAAATGAGTTGCTGCATTTAATTTTCATTTGTTTGTTCCATGCACCTGGCTTGATTGTTTTCGCCTTTGGTATCTGACTGAACATAATAAAATTGACACATTGCATGCTAATTAAGCAATTACGCGGCTAATCACAAGGAATTGTCGCCAATGAGTATAGGATCGAGTAAATATAATATCAGAGGGTTGGCCGCAACATAAGTGTTGTAGTTTGCGCGCCTGAATTTAACGGATTATTAATTGGCATGAGCATTCAATAATTGGATGCACCTGACGTTAATTATTTACTAACAACCTAATTCGACAACGACCTCCAATTAAGGAAACCATTTTTTTTATTATTCTACGATGATATGTCGTGCAAAATCAAGTTAAACATGTGCATCTGTTTGTGCCTTTTGTCAATCAAAACACATATTTTGCATTTAACAAACATCATTGGAACCTAGATTTGCAATTGATAAAGCATAAAATAATAAAGCAAAACATCGCAAAACGCCGCATTTTCTGTCCATCAAAACGCCGCAAATTGTGGCAAATGTGCCGGTGATCCGTTTTATGATTTCGCCGCGTTTTGCCGGAATTGACTTGGGTCACGATTGCGGCAATTTATTTTAACAATTGCGGCAATACCGCAAGAACTTTGCGACGCTTTGCGGCATTTCGCGGCAAACCAGCGATTTGCCGCAATAGGTAGGAAATTCCGCGCTGGCGAAAAACTCCGCAAAGCAAAAAAAGTGCGGGTTTCGCGGTGGCTGTACTGTACATGTTTCACATTTATATTGCTCATCATATTTTTATTGTTGCTTTAATCATCTGGGAGCCGTTTCACTAAACTTTGTATGACTAAAATGTTCATAAGTGCATAATTACGGTAGTCTGTAAATTTCACATTAACAATGTTTTCTTGTAAACAATTATTGGATTTATATTTATTGAGCATGCTCAACAAATGTAAATCCATCATTTGAAATTTCCAAACGATCCTAGATTTGCACTTACAAACATTTTAGTTGTACAAAGTTTAGTGAAACGGCCCCCTGATGCCTACCACAGCTAACATTACTATTTTACTATTATTTTTATTCTTCATCTATATTGCTTGGCCCTAAATGATACTATTTTGTGTTGATGGGCCATTAAGCATCATTCCATTCCATTCGTCCCTCATGGTTATCGTCAATGTTGCTTGATTGCTTAGTGCTACCAATGCATCTATTGATTTGGAATTATTGTGCATAGTTGTTGAAATATGGCATATTGATAGTTGTGGTCATTTTTTATCCACCTGATACGTAGTGAAGGTTCATAAATAGAAGCCAACCAAAAAAGTATTTTTTGTCATCTGACTAGCAATCTCAATTGCTACTAAGACTTTTCTCAAGTCTCGTAGCTACATTTATACCCCTGGCATACAAAGTATGTCGAGCAGTATATATTTTTTGCTTGTCCGTCTGTCCACCCAGGCACACATTCGGGGGCTTGGTATAAGCATATTTTATTAAATAATAATTTACATAAATTTTGGGTATCCCAGCAGTGTAAGAGGATTGAAACGAAATATTGCTATCTTATAGAATTCCTCTCAGGGGCTCCATAAGCCTATGTCTCTTAGGGGGTATTTTGGAACTACTTCTTTTGTCAAACAATAGATGTCAAACAATAGAATAGGGTGTAATGTATCCCTCCATCCTTCTTTCTATATACAAACTTAACATTCGTAAAGTTCTTCTAATTTCTGTTTCCCTTCATGGAATGTATTATTATTTGGTTGCTGTCTTCCCACCTTCCTCTCAAGGTCAAGGTCATTCACTAATGTATTTGTTCTTTTATAAATTCAGCATTGCGTAATTTTCTGCCCATTCCTCTTATCGTTTACGGAATGTTTTCATATACATACATGTATTCAACTGTTGATGTCTTCCTAACGTCGTCATGCATCATTGTGCACAAAATCCCTACGCTACCTTCATCTCAAGGTCAAGGACGTTCAATTAAGTGTTTGTTCGCTTTTAAACTTAACCTTTTCAATTACTTATCATTTCTCTTACCCTTCATCGAATGTATTAATATTAGGTTGATGATTTTTCGAATATTATTCTGCATCATTTTTCACAAATAGCCCCACCCCTCTTTCATTCCAAGCAGAATGCCATTCCCACCATTAATATGACGATATGGCCATACATCTGTCCATCCTTCCATCCTCAAAGTTTCAAAATTCTGTGTTTTTATTTGTTGTATGAAATTGATATCACACTTTTCTGATACAGGGTATGGGATCACTTGGTTTTCGAACATCCTATTTTTTAGATGTGTTTACAGTAGATTTCCTTTAATATCTTTCTAACAAAATGACAGATTTAAAAAAAAAAATATTATTGTGATCCCATACTCTGTGATCCGTGATAACACACCAGTATAAAGATACCAAACATGTAGTATTTATATTAAAATCCAGTGTTGCTTAAGAAGATTCACATTATTTTTTCAGCCGTTACAACGACACCTATGCCAACGACCACCCCACAATGCAGTGCTCAAGCTGATATTATCTTTCTACTGGATTCATCTGGCTCCGTTGGTGCTACAAACTTCCAGAAAATGCTGGGATTCGTCAGCAACGTCGTGACAAGTTTTGCTATCGGGCCACAAGATGTTCAATTTGGCGTGGATACATTCCAGTCGACGGTGAAATCGGAGTTCAACATGAATCACTACTCAGATAAGCAGTCTATGCTGACTGCCATACACAACATTAGATATCAGCAAGGATTGACGCACACAGGCGAGGCTTTGCACTTCATGACCAATGACAGTTTCACGGCCGCCGCCCATGGTTATATATAAAATTAAAAGGGAAAAGGGCAGATGAAGTATTAAAATCCATACACAAGACATACTTCCTTTGTCTTTTATATTTTTCTGTATCCTAATTAGGATAAAGAAAATATAAAATATAGAGGAAGTAATAAAAGTCATATTTGATCTGTGCATTAGTTTATATTTTTTTTGCGTCCTAATTAGGATACAGAATATACAAAAAACAGGTGAAGTAGTAAACTACATCCGTATTAGCCGAGATTTTCTCTGCTAGGCAGATTATGATCCAATCATTTTGCTGCTGACAGTAAAGCTACCTCAGTGAGTGACTGAAATTGAATGTGATCAGAATACATGTGCACAGGCTGATGTAACACTACGTTGATCTGTAGCCTATTTCACCAACATTGCAAAGTATACTTTCCTAGCAAAGTATACTTTGAGGGAGAAATTTTAAATTTTAGAATAAATTTATTAATTATTATTATACTGAATTTATTACATTATCACAGCCAATTTTGGCTGTGATAATGTAATAAATTCAGTATAATAATTTTAATCATGAAATATATGCATTTGTTAGTTCTATATGAAATAATGCATTTCAGGTTAAATAAATGATTACTCCCTCAAAGTATACTTTGCAATGTTGATGAAATAGGCTACAGAGACATTGTAAGGTTGCTTTTTCTTGGTACGCGAACTCGCCTAAACATATCATGAAGTTGATAACCCACTGTGATGACCACTTCATTCCATACAGAGTCATGTCCCATTAATTTACTCTGAATATATCAACAGCTATGTCGCTGTTTTCCATGAAGGATGTTGACAACTTCAGAGTTCATGTGGAATTCAATTTCTGAAGTTTAACTGCACTGCATTTTTTTATAAATCAATATCCGATGTGGTATCGTGTACAATGTTTTGTGACAAACTGAATAAACTGGATTTATTATATGTATGGACAATCTACCTCCTGGAGCCCGTTTCACTAAACTGGTGTACAACGCACATCTATATTTTGGAGAAAAAAATTGGGGGAAAAAATAGTTCGCGTCGATAGCTCGCAGCAAATTTTCACCAAAAAAATCGGCGCAAATTCCGTCACGAGTTTAAGAAAATTGCTTTCCGAGTTCACATCCACAATGCTGAACGTGTGCTGTTAGGTTCTCTCGAAGCTGCTAATCGGTGACAAAAAGATCGCCAAAGGTCAGCTTTACTAATCGAGGCATAAATTAGACTTTATATTGCCTAAAAATATGTTGTATTTATTAGTATTTACTGATTAATATGCTTATTAAAAATTGACGATGTATGAAATAAATTTATTGAACCTACTTACGAAGAAGTGTGTTGTATATAATTCCACCATATTTGCCATTCATGTATACCATAACAGACCGCAATACACATATATTACCCGTAATCGCCAACACACGGCAGCCGTGTGTCAAACTGCTTCCCCAAGGCGATATTAAAATAACACTACTAGTGACCTGCACATGAGAATGCTGTGGACACACCATGGATATACGTAGGTACAGATAGTGTGTATTGACTGTTTATTGATTAGGTTTAAAAATAAACATAGCAGCCGCTGTTATTATACAGTACTACCTGAATACACGACATTCCAGCATAGCCCCATACATGTATCAGTGTATGTGCAGGCGAATCAGGGGCTATGCTGGTTGCACATGTCATAACGTATTGGTGCGTGAATGCTTGTCAATACTTTACAAAAATAGTAAAACAGTCAGTCGGCAACCTAGCAACTGAAGGACAACGACCATTACCGAGTTTTACCGAATGTGATCTGAATGTGCAAGATGCTTGATTTAGCATCTAAAATCTTTCATCAAGCGCATATGGGATTGAGATAATCGTTCCTCATTAATTATTCACAGAATGGCAGACATGTGACGTCACTTCGAAAATTTACAACCAAACAATAACACGCAGGCAACATTTGACTGATATGAGATCGGGATCGGGACACCAGCGTAAATCCAGCAAACATGTAAATTTACTCTAATACACAAAGCCTCTTGTGTTATGAGCCTGGCTATATTAAATCACCCCCATAAAATAGAAATCAACTTCAAGACGGAAACAAACAATGTCAATGGAATTGAATTGTGGTGTTTAACGCCCAATGTGGATAAATGTGGGCGTTGGATGGAGAGAAATGGGGCTTATGGCATTTGCACCCATTCTTACCCATCATACTTTTTCTCTTGTTTCACACTATGCATATTTCAACGTCATAGCGGACACCTGTCAAAAATTGATATTTCCGTTTCCGGGCTTGTTTTGCTTGATACAAAATGCGTAAAACTGGCACATAAATCAGTTGGAAAAAATGTTGGAAATTTATCTACCTACCTATTACGCGCAGGGTGACTTCTGGATTAAAAATGCGGGTGAAAAAGTGTGCACAATATACTGCGAAATATGGTAGGCGGGATTAGTTGGCCTTGTTAATGTGAAAAGCAAAGAAATCAAAATCTTTGTACAAACATTTTTATCGTACGAAGTTTAGTGAAACGGGTGTTACAATGTTACACATGTGCAGTCTACACTTGTCTCAATAAACACTTGTCACATGTATAACATGTTTCTGCTATTTGCTAGGTGATCGACCAAATGTACCAAACGTGGCGATCATTGTTACCGATGGCAAGTCCAATAATCCACCAAAGACGGCGTTGGAAGCAAAGAAGGCGAGAGAACAGGGGATCACGATCCTGGCTGTTGGTATTGGCTCGAGTATCTCCCAGGCAGAGTTGAACACGATGGCCACTGACCCAGACTCATCACATGTGTACACGGCCCAGAACTTCGACGCTCTGCGATCACTGCAGGCTCTACTGTCGACTAAGGCCTGTGAAGGTAGGTAAATGAAGATTAATTCAAACATAGAGAAAGGCTAGGAAACGTGTAGGAATTCCTCGGCTCTGGTGTCGACAAACACTTGTGATAATGTAATAAATTCAGTATAATAAAAATTAATACATTTATCCTTATATTGAAAATAGGCTACAGGTCAAGTTCAAATAACTTTGGGCATTCCTCTACTAACTTCTTTACCGTATCAATGTACATGATGGTGATCCAGCCACCACAGTGATGGGATGCATGCCGTTGGTGGCGTTCTTGTTGGTTTCAGTTTGAAATTTAAAAGACAGAAAATGTAATATTGCCAAGAAATTATCAACATTTGTTAACTTTCCATGTATTCCGAGCGATGTACTGATTTTGTTGTCAACGATTCACGGTTTGCCTGGTTTGGCCCTCACGTAAGTTTATTGTCAATTATAAAAGTAGTAAGATTATTACTGATCCTACTGCTTTTGGAAGGGGGCCAAGTGATTCTGGTGTGGCGAGGACCTGACATCAGATCAGAATTATTTTGATTTCAGGGCTGACTATATAGTTTTTTTTTTTTTTGTAAATATTCAGTTCTGATTTTGTGATCCCCCCCCCCACCCCCATTTGTCCATTTACTTGAACATGTACATGTACTTGTACAGGTAATATATGGGATTTAGTACTAAACCGATTGACCCGGCCTTATATTACCTTAGCTGTTGATAGGTCATTAAACCCCAATAAACAAACAAACAAACACAGCCACATATCAGTCTTTATGAATACATCTCCTATAACTATTTCTTCGCCGATAAGCAAGAGGGGATATAGCATTGGTCCACATATGTACGTACGTGCGTACGTTAGTAACACCTTTCATTTTGCAATAACTCATGAACTATTCACGGATTTTGATAATATTTGGCCACAATGTGTGTCATGGGATGGTGCTTTGTTTTGCATAAAACAATGTCATGGTCACTGAGGACATATGGTCACCTTGTTTGTAAGGCAAATTTGCAAGACAAAACTGTTATTAAAGTGTTTTTTAGCTTATGGCATACCCCCGGCGTTGTTGGCGTCCACAAACTTAACGTTGGGGTAAATGTCTTATAACTTCTGTTTCCTTTCATGGAACACCTTGTTATTTCATACATGCATTCCTCAGATGACCCTCTATCATGCTGTAGCAAATCCATGACCCACCACCCAATCCTTACCCCAAGGTCAAGGTCACAAACTTAGCACATTTATAAACTTAACGTTGGGGTAAATTTCTTATAACATCTGTTTCCTTTCATGGAACACTTTGATATTTCATACATGCATTCCTCAGATGACCCTGTATTATGCTGTAGCAAATACACGACCCACCACCCAACCCTTACCCCAAGGTCAAGGTCACAAACATGTTGTGTAACTTCTGTTTATTTACAGAGAATGCCTTCATATTTCATACATGCATTCATCTGATGACCCTCTATCATGTTGTAGCAAATCCACGATCCACCACCCAATCCTTACCCCAAGGTCAAGGTCACAAACTTAGCATGTTCATATCATTGGGGTAAATGTTGTGTAACTTCTGTATAATTACAGGGAAGGCCTTCGTATTTCATACATGGATTCATCTGATGATACTCTATCAAGCTATAGCAAATACATGACCCACCGCCCATCCCTTACCCCAAGGTCAAGGTCACAAACTTAGCACATTCATAAACTTAACGTTGGGGTAAATGTCTTATAACATCTGTTTCCTTTCATGGAACGCCTTAATATTTCATACCTGCATTCCTCAGATGACCCTCTATCATGCTGTAGCAAATCCATGACTCACCACCCAACCCTTACCATAAGGTCAAGGTCACAAACCTAGCACATTCATAAACTTAACGTTGGGGTAAATGTTGTGTAACTTCTGTTTATTTACAGGGAATACCTTCATATTTCATACATGCATTCATGTGATGATACTCTATTGTACTATAGAAAATCCATGACCCACCTCCCACCCCTTTCCCCAAGGTCAAGGTCACAAACTTAGCACATTCATAAACTTAACGTTGGAGTAAATGTCTTTTTCCTTTCTGTTTCCTTTCATGGAACACCTTGATATTTCATACATGCATTCATCTGATGATACCCTATCGTGCTATCGCAAATCCATGACCCACCGCTCACCCCTTACCCCAAGGTCAAGGTCACAAACTTAGCACATTCATAAACTTAACGTTGGGGTAAATGTCTTATAACATCTGTTTCCTTTCATGGAACGCCTTGATATATCATACATGCATTCCTCAGATGACACTCTATCATGCTGTAGCAAATCCACAACCCACGACCCAACCCTTACCCCAAGGTCAAGGTCACAAACTTAGCATGTTCATAAACTTAACGTTGTGGTAAATGTTATGTAACTTCTGTTTCTTTACAGGGAACACTTTGATATTTCATACATGCATTCATGTGATGATTCTCTATTGTGCTACAGCAAATCCATGACCCCCCACCCCCCCCCCGCCCCCCCCCCCACCCCTTTCCCCAAGATCAACATCATAAAACTTAACGTTGGAGTAAATGTCTTTTTATAACTTCTGTTTCTTTACAGGGAATGCCTTGATATTTCATTCATGCATTCATTTGATGATACTCCATCGTGCTATAGAAAATCCATGACCCACCCCCACCCCTTTCCCCAAGGTCAAGGTCACAAACATAGCACATTCATAAACTTAACGTTGGGGTAAATGTCTTATAACATCTGTTTCCTTTCATGGAACGCCTTGATATTTCATACATGCATTCATCTGATGATACTCTATCGTGCTATAGCAAATCCATGACCCACCTCCCACCCCTTACCCCAGGGTCAAGGTCACAAACATAGCACATTCATAAACTTAACGTTGGGGTAAATGTCTTATAACATCTGTTTCTTTTCATGGAACGCCTTGATATTTCATACATGTATTCCTCAGATGACCCTCTATCATGCTGTAGCAAATCCACAACCCACCAACCAACACTTACCCCAAGGTCAAGGTCACAAACTTAGCACATTCATAAACTTAACGTTGGGGTAAATGTCTTATAACATCTGTTTCTTTTCATGGAACGCCTTGATATTTCATACATGTATTCCTCAGATGACCCTCTATCATGCTGTAGTAAATCCACAACCCACCAACCAACACTTACCCCAAGGTCAAGGTCACAAACATAGCACATTCATAAACTTAACGTTGGGGTAAATGTCTTATAACATCTGTTTCCTTTCATGGAACGCCTTGATATTTCATACATGCATTCATCTGATGATACTCTATCGTGCTATAGCAAATCCATGACCCACCTCCCACCCCTTACCCCAGGGTCAAGGTCACAAACTTAGCACATTCATAAACTTAACGTTGGGGTAAATGTCTTATAACATCTGTTTCTTTTCATGGAACGCCTTGATATTTCATACATGTATTCCTCAGATGACCCTCTATCATGCTGTAGCAAATCCACAACCCACCAACCAACACTTACCCCAAGGTGGTACAAGGTCACAAACTTAGTTCACAATGTGGTAAATGTTGTGTAACTTCTGTTTCTTTACAGGGAACGCTTTGATATTTCATACATGCATTCATCTGATGATCCTCTATTGTGCTACAGCAAATCCATGACCCCACCCCCCCCCACCCCTTTCCTTTCCTCAAGGTCAAGGTCACAAACTTAGTACATTCATGCATGCATTCCTCATGTGAATGCTATCATGCTGTATAAATCACCAACTTAGTGCGTTCATAAACTTAACGTTCATAAACTTCTGTTTTCAGGGAGCGCATTGATATTTCATACATGCATCCATCTTAATATTCTATGGCCCCGTGCAGGCACCGGGGCGGGATCAACTGATCCTGAGAATAGTGCTGCAGTAGCCATTGCTTGTCGTAAAAGGCGACTAAACTGGCTTAACGATTGGGTTCATACTTTCCGGAACCCACTATACCGGATTTGGCCCTCATGTACATTTTTGGCTTTCTTGTATGTGAGAGTTGAGTCAGGCTATGCCCCATATATAAAAGTAAGATTAGCGCTAATCCTATTACTTTTAGGGGATGGGATAAATGATGCTGGTGTGGCGAGGGCCTGGCACCAGATCAGGTTGTTCTAATTTCAGGACTGAATATATATTTTGATTGTAAATATTGAGTTCTGAAGTTGGGATTTACCCCCCTCGGACAGGTGGATACGGGACTCGACCCCGTTGACCCGTCTGCGTGTAGACTCCCTGAGGCTTGTACCTCTATGTCAGAAAAGCGGACGTTAAACCCTATTCACTCACTCACTCACTCACTTAATATTCTATATTATGCTATAGCAAACCCACGATCCACCATGGGATGGTACTTTGTTTTGCATACGAACCACCTGCCCAAGGTCAAGGTCACTGAGGACTTATGTTCACCTTGTTTGTAAGGCCAAAAAGTAAGTTTTTTTGTTTTCATTATTCTTTTTAGCTTGCCTGAGCCAAAGTCTCAAGTGAGCTATTTTTACCGCTTTTCGTCCGTTGCCGTCGTCAAACTTCACAAACATAGTACATAAGTAGGGGGATTACAAATTTGTTAAAATCGAGGTCGTCGCCAATCCAAGATGGCTGCCATCTAAAAATAGTACATGTTTTTAAAAAATCTTCTTCTCACGAAACGCCAGACGGATTTCAACGAAACTTAGCAGGAATGATCGATCGTTGAAAGTTGTTAAAATAACATCCAATGGAATTGAAGTAGAATTCTTGACATTTGGTAATGTCATCAATTTTGGAAAGTGCCAGGGTCTAATGTGTCGCAAGATAAACAGGTGGACCAAATGATTCTCATTGGCCGTTATTTATATGGCTTACTTTACAGAGATAAACTATTCATTGTCACCTTGGGAGCATGTGAAAGGTAATTTAACAGTTTTCATCCCAAATCACAATATCCCTGGTTTCAGTGGCAGTCAGGTGTGTGTACCTTTTTAGCTTGACTATTCGAAGAATAGTTAGAGCTTATGTAGTCACCCCGGCGTCGGCGTCACCGTCACGCCTTGGTTAAGGTTTTTAGTCAAGCTTGTATATGGAATACTCCTGGCCCTACACCCACCATACTTGGACAACTTCATCTCCTAGTGATGTACATCAACAACCCCTGACCTATATTTGACCTTGACCTACATTTAACCTTGAATTACTTAGTTAATTCCTTGGTTAAGGTTTTTAGTCAACCTTGGTTAAGGTTTTTAGTCGAGCTTGTACATGGAATACTATTGTGCATACAGACACCATACTTGAGCAACCTTTTCTCATAGGGACGTACATCAATAACCCCTGATATACATTTGACCTTGACCTACATTTCCTCTTGAATTGCTTAGTTAATTCCCCTTGGTTAAGGTTTTTAGTCAAGCTTGTAGATGGAATACTCCTGGCCCTACACCAACTATACTTGGACAACTTCATCTCCTAGTGATGTACATCAACAACCCCTGACCTATATTGGACCTTCACCTACATTTAACCATGAATTACTTAGTTAATTCCCCTTGGTTAAGGTTTTTAGTCAACCTTGGTTAAGGTTTTTAGTCAAGCTTGTACATGGAATTACTATTGTGCGTACAGACACCATACTTGGACAACATTTTCTCATAGGGATGTACATCAATAACCCCTGATCTATAGTTGACCTTGACCTACATTTAACCTTCAATTACTTAGTTAATTTCCCTTGGTTAAGGTTTTTTAGTCAACCTTGGTTAAGGTTAGTCGACTTTGGTTAAGGTTTTTAGTCCAGCTAGTAGATGGAATACTATTGTGCATACAGACACCATACTTGGACAACCTTTTCTCATAGGGATGTACATCAATAACCCCTGATCTATATTTGACCTTGACCTACTTTTCCTCTTGAATTGCCTACTTAATTCCCCTTGGGTAAGGTTTTTAGTCAACCTTGGTTAAGGTTTTTAGTCAAGCTTGTAGATGGAATACTATTGTGCATACAGCAACCATACTTTGATAACTTTTTCTCATAGGGATGTACATCAATAACCCCTGACCTATATTTGACCTTGACCGACATTTAACCTTGAATTACTTACTTATTTCCCCTTGGTTAAGGTTTGTACTCAAACTTGGTTAAGGTTTATAATCAAGCTTGTATATATGGAATACTCCTGGGCCTACATTTGATGCAGACATGAAAACAGTGACTACCCATGAAGCATTCCTGACTAATGGAACAAACAAATCAAGATTGATAGAGCTGCTTGCTGAAGAGTTGAACTTCACGATGCAGTCATAAAGCAGGCTGAGGCTGACGCGGATAGTCTAATTGTTGCCACAGCAATATCGATTGTACGATTCCAACCAAAGGACGTAGTGGTTGTTGGAACAGACACGGACTTGCCGGTAATGCTTGTGTCACAAAACACTGAAAAATGCCACCTGCACATGTTGTCGAAGGGCAATACCTTGTTCGTGTACGACATTACGGAAATCCAGCAATCTATAGGAGAAGTTAGGCAACATCTAATGTTCATACACGCGATCATGGGATGTGATACAGTGTCAGCACTGTTCGGTCAAGGAAAAAAGAAAGCATTCAAGCTTGTAGAGAAACATAAGGGTACTGCTGGGTTGGATACGTTTATGCGTGCAACAAGCACGAAAGAAGATGTAGCTACAGTTGGCGAGCAGTTTCTTCTTCAGCTTTATGGAGCTCACAATGCAGACACTCTTGACCGCTACAGATATCTAGCTTATAACAGAGCAATAAGTCGCTCATTCCTCTCAAGTACGTTCAAGTTAGAATCTCTTCCACCCACAAGTGCAGCTGCCAAACAACATTTGTACCGAACGTATAACACTGTACAACAATGGATGGGGAATATCTCTACCACCACTCGAATGGGGCTGGCAGCTAAAGGAAAACTGCTTAGTACCAACAGAAACAGAAAATCTGATTGCCCTGCAAAGCTATTGAAAATGGTGCCATGTGATTGAAAGAGCGGATGCGGGAAGCTATGTGGCTGCATAAAGCTTGGACTTCACTGTTCTTCGCTCTGCAGTCAATGCGTCAGACAAACATGTACAAATATTATGCAAATTTCTCCTGAATCACTCGACGATTTATACACAATAAATGTGACATGCGTCTCATGGTGTAGTTATATATTTTATTGAATTCTGATATCATCCTAGTGAAAATGTGAACGAAATCCCATTGAAATCAGATTTGGTCAGTGAATTTCACTGAAAAATTTGGTCGAAATCCCAATGGGATCTCAGTGAAATCTCACTGGAATTTCAGTAAAATCCCACTGTGATCCTGGTGAGATCTTGTTAAAATCCCACCTGAAAAAGAAATTTTGTTGAAATCCCACTGGGATCTCGCCAGATTTCAGTGAAATCCCACTGAGATCTCATTGAGATTTCTCAAAATTTCACTAGGATCTCGCCAGATTACAGTGAGATCCCACTTTATTTCAGTGAAATCCCACTGGGATCTCGCCAGATTTCAGTGAGATCTCATTGGGATTTCTCTAAATTTCACTAGGATCTCGCCAGATTACAGTGAGATCCCACTTTATTTCAGTGAAATCCCACTGAGATCTCGCCAGATTTCAGTGAGATCTCATTGGGATTTCTCTAAATTTCACTAGGATCTCGCCAGATTACAGTGAGATCCCACTTTATTTCAGTGAAATCAGTTTGATGACTGTAGGTGTTACAGTGGCCATGTGGCTGAGAAAAAACTTTAATAGGTGAACCAAAACGGTGAAGGACACACGGACGGACAGGTGCAAAACATAATGCCCCCTGACATGGGGGCATAATAAAAATATCTCGAACTAGAAGTAACTCTTAATGTAAATTTATCCAAGTTATGGATACAAGTCTGCGGCCGGCTTCACTTTCATATTTCAGTTCATGTTTTTTTAGCCTTTTTTTTCTCTGCATAATTAAGTCTTCAGTCCATTTGACAAGGTTTTTATGTTTGTGAATGTCCTTGATGCAACGTCTTTTGTAGTCCGGTTCAGAGATGGGCCGGGATAATCCATGCTCGTCTTTCACTGCTGAAAAATATATGAAATTGTGTGGCAGAGAGACTCAGTGAAAGGGCAACGGTAGTAGTGAAAGAAGGTGGGTTACAGGTATTAATGGCACCGCCCACCCCCCCCGGCCCCTCATAATTAGAGCCTGTGGCTGGAGAAATGGGCTGATGGGTTTTGTGTCTAGTGTAGATCCAGATCATGCCTGTGCATCCGCAGTCTGATCAGGATCTGCACTGCTCACAAATCCCATATGCGCCATTTCTCCATTCACAGCTACAAATGAGGATATATAATTGCAAGTTATTTTTTGTTACCTATGACAATGTTTCATTGCCTCCAAAATAAAACAGTTTGCTTGAAAAATAAAATACATGTTTGCAAAACAACATTTAATGATTTATGTCAATATTTTAGAAGAATAGTAAAGTAAACTTTAAATTCACTTAAAATACCATTTGTGAACTTCGATGTGCATAAATTATGCATATTTAGTTAATACCCAACTGAAATATCACGAAATTCGGGTTCCGGTAACATCGATTGGAAAAAGTTGCAAAAGGACGAAACTATATACGTACGAAATCGCGGAAATTCTCCAAGATATTTACGGATTTATTTTACGTTTTTTGACAATAGAGTTAGCCAAATCAGATTGAAATAAATAATTAATAATGTAATAAACATTATTAGTTCTCGACATCAAAGGATTCCATCAGAATATATCGATTTCGTACGTAAATCTTGAAACAAAAGTTTCGCACTTTTCGTCGAAGCAGAAAGTTGCAATCATCGGCCTTTCGGATGGCAATTTAATGATAATTTCAACCGTTTAAACATAATATTTGTGACAGAAAACATCAATAAACACTACAGTTAAGATACTTACCTTAAATTTACAACATGTCTGGAACAATCAACGCTTTGTAGATCGAAACAGTTGATAGATTTTCTCAACCAGGTATAGCGCGAATAGGATTTTTATTTTGATTTTCCAAAATGGCGCCGACTTGTGAGTGGACAGAATTTGTGCGGAGGGGTACATTTGAAAATTGAATGCGAAGCTCAATATTAGGTTCCGAAACACAATTTTCGTATCAAATAAAAGATAATTCTTTGTAATTTTATCATAAATATATATAATATGGATAATTTAATGAATTTTTTTTTGTTTTTTTTGATGGGCGACGAGGCCGTAACTTTTGGGATTATTTACGTCGCGTAGGCAAGTCCTAGTTTAATTATGCAAATATCTTCGTGTACGTCTTCAATTTTCTGTCAATCAAAATCCATCTCATGAGATATAAACAGCCCGCAAATCATTTCTAAGCCAGTAGCTGGTACCAAATCACTCGCAGACATTGAAATTTTTTATCAGTGGGATCGAGTTGCATTACGCAAACATTGTATTAGCGAGCGTACCTCACTATACCCCCAGTTGCCTATGTAACCAGGGGGTATGATGAGGTACCGGCGCAATAGGTAATGCGGTCAAATAGGTCACGATGCAGTGACTATTTTCGATCAATAACTTATGTTGTAAGCGATTGTAATGTGTATTTTCAATATTTATATTATTAAAATGTATCGTATCGGTACCCCTTTAAGTAATATTTGTATATTTTAAATGTATTGATGTTCTCATGAAGCGCATGAATACAAGTAGTAATTAATCCAGCTTATATTGAGGCAAATCACACAGCCTTACAACATAGTGCTGGAGTATAAACCATAGTATCGTATATTATGCATAAGTATATCACTATTAAACATTAATTACAATATGTATGCATATTATTAAAACAGTAGATGCTACCGCTGTTTCGCTATATGTGATATTTATAACAAAATATTTTTTTATTCGTCCGCGTACGTATTTCTGTCACACAAAGCGCCATTTTCAGTTCATATTTTGACCTGTGCATATGAACCAGACTAAGTTTAAACAATGCTCGATTCCGTCCAATTGAAATTTCTCTGCAGAATGTTCAGACTAACTACATAAGTAATGCTTCTAAATAAGTGTTAACGGCTGAACATGGTCATCACTAAAAGGAAGAAACCACAGTTGTATTATTGAAAAATAAGATTTACCTGAGACCTCATGAGGGCTGCCATTAATCCAGTGTAAACAATAGACCGTGTGATCCCATTCCATGAGTAGCCCCAGCTTAGTGAAACGGTGTGCTAATCATGATATTATGTTCCCCAATAATTGGAAACGGTTTTGAATTTCTCGGTAAAAACTACGAAAGTAATAACGATGTTTGTCATACCGCAAATAAGTTTCTCGGCTTTTGATTGGCTAGCTTGCCTGGTCATATATATTATATGACCTGCCAAGGAGAAATTCCCCTCCGGCTCCTCGCATCCAATGAAGACAAATTTTGAAAGCGTCTAGCGATTGCGAATTGTATTCCTCACTAAACACAATAAACCTCCGAATTGATCAATAAAAGTAACAAATTGTACACTCAAAACCAGTCTTTATTGTTTATTTTTCCATAAAGTATGAGCGAAAAATTAGCCAAAATAACGAATATTGCTTTTGAAATCTCAACACGCTTGGCTTCGTGACACAGCTATATTTAGGTCACAAACTATGGGTTCCACGCACGAAACGCGGCGTAGCAATGACAGCGAATGTTTGGGAACCAGTCGCATTATTCTAGAGGCGCCAAAGGGAGAGCAGATCGATAGAGCAGTGGAATATAAATTAAATTACACGATATAAAAAAACTGTCATAAAGTCGTTTTCGATTGATTTCTTACTCCATATTTAGTTTGTTTTCGTTTAATAAAAAAACAAAATGTTCATTTACGCCTTTATATTAAGATTGACGGTAGAAAATCGAATCTCGGATTATTTTTCTCCCTGAAAAAAAACGCAAAGATCAAAAGAAGAGATGTTTATACGGCCAAATACAGGATCTGCGGTATGACAAATACGTTATTGTGATTCTACACAGGCTATATGGTGTAATATTGCCCGTCTGGAGGTATGTTCACCCTCGGCGATTGTGTAGAATCACAATAACTTATAATATTTAACATTTGATACGCGTAAACGGTATTACTCTCTCATCGGATCATCAGTTGTCGTCGATAGCGATTTAACGTACTGATCTGGTCTTAATTTATTGTCAACTTTCAACGCCATTTACAGAACATATGGCTAATTTTGTAAATAAATAATGGCAAATTACGATGACGTCTGCTCTGAAATATCTGTCAACTTGCGGACATAATTTAAGGAAATCGATTATATTTTAAGGCTACATCTGTGACTAATTACGAATTTATGTATGGTCTTCGGCTACACCTGACACATTACACAGGTCTTTGGCTACACCCGACACATTACACAGATCTAGTTGTAAATACACGTCGCTTTGTGTGGAAAAAAAATTGATAATGCACAGTCGTGTGTGACGAGGTGTTCATCTGATGACACCACACAGCTGTAAATGTTGACCCTTAGGCAATGTTTTGAAATTGACGTGTCGTTTTGATGTCGGAGACAACATGACAATTAACGATATACTCTTGATTATACACAGATCTATTAGACGGCTGGTTATTAAAAAAAAAAGTAGTTCAGTACACCTTCGCCGATATTGTTTTTAGAAAATCAGTAATATTTTCCGTAAATGGTGTTGAAAAGTTGACAAAAATTCTATCACCGTATGACAAAAATTCTATCACCGTATTTAGTTGTGACGATATTGTTTTAAAAAATCAGTAATTTTTTTTCTGTAAATGTGTATATATTACTTAAAGACGGACACTCGTTGGTAATGTTTCTATCATTTATAGCTATTTTTATTAAAATCATAGAATTGTGAAAATATTAAAATCATAATATATATAAAAAAAAATACCAAGCTGAGGTTTGAACCCCCGACTCTTTCGGGAATCGGTAATTAAATCATAGAAGTCGGCGACCTTAACCTCACGACTATTGCGCCATTTACGACTATTACATTTATACAGAAGTGCTATCAGTATTACGCAACCATTTGAACGTAATAATTATTAAATTATTTGCAACTCCATCTACAACGATACCGTTACAGAGATACGATATTGAAAACAACATGTATTAGTATATAACATAACGAAGTAATGTATCATTATATATCACAGGAGATAGATTAAAACTATATATACTAATAAACAGAACAATCTGCTTGGCTCGTATGAAAATAGTTCGCGTGATATTGATTATCTCCCTTGCCGAAAGTAGTTCACTGATTTATTAATTCTAAATAAGACGTGTTTGCGTAATGGTTAATCCCCAGTTAATTATCCAATTAAGTTAATACATGTACATGATAAACATATTTATGACACATAATACAGTGGCGTCGGAACGTGGGCGGCAGGGGCGGTATCAGGAAATGATCGTGATTTCATTGAAATTTCGCTGAGATTCTCAGTGAAATTTCACTTAGAAGCTGAACCGGGAATTCACTGCGATTTCACTGAAATTCAGTGAGATCTCATCAAATTTCACTGAGATTTGGAAATAACACCGGCATATGATAATCTCAATGAATTTCACTGGGATTTCAGTGAAATCTCAGTCACATTTTCACTAGGGATTGCTTTGGAAAACATTTTGCATATTACAAGAAATTAATTAATTTAGTCGGCCATCTTGGTGACCATCTTGATTATATCAGTTAGACGCCATTGTGTACTAAACTGATAATATACGTCAAAAGAATATGTTACGACTTTGATACATAGCAGATCTCTGCTTATTTGTAGGTAATTCATCATTGTACTGTTTTGGCGGCCATCTTGAATTTTACATAAACTACTGTGGGATTCATGGAGAGCTTTGATATGTTGGGTTTGATGGTATTCTGAATATGTTGCATGAATATTTCAGCTTTTGCATTTTTTTCCGATTTCAACCCTAGTGCCATTCGATTAACGCTTGTTTCTCACGTTCTGAGAGCTATGTATGATGCAATTGGCGGCCATCTTGGACTTAATGTTAATACTAAATTCTCAAAATTTCTGTTTAAAGTAGCTATGCGTTATATTCTATTTGTTTTGGCACATTTCATTCAAATTGGTTTGGCGAAAATTGCACTAGTTGTAGTTTTGGTCATTTTTGGTTGCCATTTTGGACGCCATCTTGAATTCTTGATTAAGCTCCACTCGGATTCATGGGGAGTTTTGATATGTTATTTCTAATGATATTCTGAACATATTTTGAAAAATTCAGCTTTGACCTATTTTTTTTTCGATCTCAACCCTAATGCTCTTCGCCTAAATTATCTAACGGTGTAGACGAACAGCTGGCTTCTTAGCAACAAGGTCAGCTGTTCGCCAAACTTTTGAATGAAGAACCTGAACACATTTCCTTTTAATCTCGATTAGATCTCATCATATTCATCTTCGCTGTATTCATCGTTTGTTTCATCAATGAACTGTATAATTAAGATATGTTGTTAACTGAACTTGTCATAATTGTTGTGTTATGATCGCAAACTATAAGTATCTTGAGCAGATATTTGAAGAAATTAAATTAAAAAGGGAAATAACTAAATGACAGTTGGTATTTTAATCAGTCTCAATCGTAGTTAATAACCCTGACCGTAACTGCTGTGCATACACTGTAGGCTAGTTGGTAAAACTCGTGTAAAAGACAATATGTACAATATGTAGTATTATTGGTAGCCATATTATATTTGTACTATCTGTAATTATTTGTGCCAGTCTATGATATAGCAGATTATATATATATATTATTGATTGATAACACGTATAGATACATTTGAAACAACAGCAAAATAATATTTGGAACATTTGAACATGTAGTAACATTAACTAAAAGCCTGCTAATATGGCGGCCATCTTGATTTATTTTAAAACATATAATATTACACATGTTTGTTACTTAGTAATATATTTAACGATTAAGGCTACAAAAAATTAATGTTTAGATTCTCATCCCCCGCCTGTCCCTAAAAAATCGGCCCGCCCGGGGATTTATTATTTAAAAAAAAAAAAAATTAAAAAATTAAAATTCCGTTAAATTTACAAAAATGATGCCGTCCGCGTATTATACCGCTCCCACAGCTTTTCACATGAACACTTTACATAATGTAATACAGCACCCGTGCAAGCGTCTCTGCTGAGCCTTTGTGCCTGGTTGGGCGATGATTTTTTAGAACGATGTTTGTCGTCGTAAAATCACGAAAGGTCGCTGCAGCTGGGTCTACCGTGTTGAAGGATTGGTTGGGAGTTAAAGCGCCTCCCAATTCGAATTTTGTTGACCTCTATAATGACTTTATTTCGGGGGAATTTGATCACAAGACTGTAACTGATAAAGTGGAACCAGTTGCCGACAGCGCCAGTAGATGTATAATTCCAAATCTTTCTTTCGGTCATTATTATTGGATCTGCTGCTATTTATAATTATTTATAGACCATTATTTTTTCCAGCATGCAAATGGTTAATAGCAATTTCAGTCAGTTTATAATATATCATGGATCCAGATCACAGTATGTGACGTCTGGCCTATTAGAATAGAACAAAAATACTTTTAATCTCTAGTCATCACATTTTAATACAAGTGCGATCTTGAATATTCTAGTCAGGTCCAGTCTAGTCTCAACATGTTTTAGAAAGTGTTATTATTGCAATGTTATTGCAACTAAACGAGACTAAACTCACCGAATATTTGTGGTCACGTGGTGCAAACACTGTCAGTGAGGATACGTCTGTATAGGTTGGAGGCCTGGAGCGAAGAGAGCGCAGAATACCTGAAAACGTGGAAAGACTTGGCAGAAATCAGGAAACATGGGATTATGATGGAGGACTGACGCTGGTGTGTTACTAGGTGGTTAATTGGTCACAGCTAAGGCATGTGAGCCAATCAAAGGCAGTGTTACAGAATGGGTAATAATGTACGAAGTGTATGGTCTTTAAACACGTAAAGGGAATTTGTCAGTAAAGGGATTACAACATGATCAATATATGTTAATTAAACAAAATAACATGCTTTCTTGTTTATTTTGTGTATTTATTATTCCAAAACACTATTGCATGCAACTGGCCTTGCCGTTCAGCACCTCGTTTTAGTACTGCCTGAAAATAAAAAATAAAAAATAAAAGTGCCCCACCCGCCCCATTTTTTCCCAAAATTTGGATGAGAATCTAAACATTAATTTTGTTGTAGCCTAATAATTATAACATAAATACAAATGTAGTGTTTGTGCTGGTGGTCATATACAAATATGCACACTATAATGAAGAAATACAGACATTTTTAAACTTACCATAATGAACTTATCTTGGCGGCCATTTTGACACACTATATGATAATCATTTAGCACTACTCATCGCTGGCCTTTATAACACACTATATTTACAAATGATATCAAGTAGAATGGTGTTCTATATCACAATAGTGAACAATGATATTGTAAAATATATTTTTGGGATTGGGTGGCCATTTTGAAATCCAAGATGGCAGCCCTCTATGGATATAGATAACTGCTTCAATACACCATCCAAAAAAAGTATAATTTACAAATATAAAAACAATCGTAACAAAATTATGTAGGAAAAACCGACACCTATGTAGCATTACTGACAATAATGGTGGCCATTTTGAATTCAAGATGGTTGCCAAGATGTGATGGATGGTACTCGTTTTTTTTTTGCTTTACAGTGTCTCAGAAAGAAAATAAACACAAAATTTAAGACTAGAGCAACAATTTCAGCAAATGCATATTTTTTCACTTTCTGCCATTGACTACAAAGTACCGGTAAGTGATTCTCTAGCCGGTTACAAATATACCACACCTCAACGAACATGTTTTCCCTTTCCAGATATGCAGCCTTCATGTCCGCCAGAAATAGATTCAGCTCAGGGCCAGTTTGGTGGGGAGGACTTCTACAAATTGATGATCTTGCCTTCAGCTGATTTGTGCTCCACAGCGTGTGAAGATGACGTCAGATGTGCTGCAAGTTCATTCGTGTCTGAGATCTACTTAATTCCAGACGGGCGGTGCTTCATGTACCAGACTGGCATGGCAACATTCACTGCTAACGCACTGTATGTGTCATACATAAAGAAGTGCACAGGTAAGTGGGGCAGTAATCGTCTCACTGTCGGCTATTTTATCATCACATTGGCACATTGGCATTTATCCGTATGTACGTATATACAGTGCGACCCCGTTAGTACACGCTTCACTATAACACGATTTCTGTTAGTAGTACACGGTTGTGCCTTGGCTCCCGAATTTTTTTCCTATTTGTATATCAAAATCGTGTTAAATTTGTAACACGACTATTGTCAGAAATCGTGTTAAATTTGCAATTCTTTCCCAAATTAGACCCAAAATGGACGAATTTTTTTTTTTTTATATGGACGCATAGCCTCCTTTTATCTCACCGATGTGAATGTGCAGCTGCATGATCATGTTTGCACATTTCGTAAATTAATCCGAGCAAACTGGGAATAAGATCGGTAAGACCAGTAACAAAGCAGTGCTAATTGTTATGTGCTCGATTTCATTTTTCCGGCATGCGTTCGCGCTCACCATTGGTGGAATATTAATTAGGTGTAAAGGCTGACCAATCGGAAATCGCGTATCAGTCGTGCAGATTAACTCGACCCAGATTAACTAAATTGTTACAGCACTGCCCACGCCCCGGCGCATGTACACAAGCCTTGTTTCACTACGTCATAATTGAGCCAGTGCATGAGATAATCAACTTTATTATATAACTGAGATTTTCGCCGAGAATGATTTGACTTTTTTCTGCAAATATATCGGAAAGTTGATAACATTTTCAGAGCAAATGCGTAATAATTACTAATTTAATATTCGTCAACATTCGATATCGTTTACAGAAAATGTACACTATTATCAGATTCATCTTCGTCGAAAATCTGACGTGATAAGCCTGATTACCTCATGAACTGGCGCAATATTATAATCACGTCGGGCAAAACATGTCCTATACAGGTCTGTACTCAAACCCACAGGTGGTAATAGTCGGACGTGTGACACAAAGAAAATGACCATTACAAAAATATCCATTACCCCACCCACTTGATCTCGTTCTATTATTAACGTCATGTACAGTACGATACCAGGTGGGTGGGATAATGGGATTTTTTTAATAGGAATTTATTTTGGTGTCATAGGTCCGAGTCTTCCACCTGTGCTCACCATATGAGTAAACACAGATTGCAACGCACGAGCTTGTTGTTCTTGTTGCTGTTGTTGTATGTCTATAATTCAGGCGCTTATTTTTCGCCACAATCTCTCAACAGCCACAGAGACTGGAGTTAAATTGGAGGGCGAAGCCTATTCTAGACTAGTTGACATCGCGATCATACATATTCAACATGTATTCCTGAAATAGAAACAGTCTATATCCGATAGCAGAGACGTATTATGTACTTTCCTTACCAATAGTCATATTTGCATCCAAAAGTTAAAACTGAAAAGGGGGTTCGTTCGCACCCCCCGAACCCCCCCTGGCTACGCCTATGATTTTAAAACTTGATTAATTATTTTATTTTGTGTGTTCAATTGATGTAATAGCCGATTTATGACATCGCATCGAAGAGCCTGTGTGTATTAAATGTTTCAAACACGACTTTTCCATTACAAAAATCGATAAATATAGTACATTGACCATAAAAGATATATTTTCGATGTTTACACGAAGTGTCTTCGCTTCAGACAAACTGCAGAAAGCACAAAACTTAGCCAAGCTATGGAGGCGAGATGTAACCTAATTTCGTCTGCACCCAATAGCCGACAGATTTTCAGTTTCTGAAGAGGGGGATCGAGTCAACAAAACATGGGGGTGGGGGTGGGGGGGGGGGCACTAATCGTATCGGCTCCTTCGGGCCGACAATTACGTCTGGACCGATTGGCATTCTGATTTTAGAAGCCCTGGTAGGTATTGAGTCAAGAGTGACCGTGATGAGAGCGATGACCAAGACAGAGATGATGACGAGATGGAGATGTCGGAAGATCTAGTTTATAAAACATTGATATCTTGAGACCAATCCAGAGATGATGACCAGATGGAGATGTCGGAAGATCTAGTTTATAAAACATTGATATCTTGAGATCAATCATTAAAACAACATTATATTGACTTGTTTTTATTCTTATTATACAACTACTATGCAAGCATTTATATATACTTTTATGATAATATTATATTTATGCATAGTACCGCATAATTTTTCGGGCCAGTAAAATTTTGTTCGGGCCAGTAACTTTGGGAAGTTGACTGGCCCAGAGGGCCAGTGGTTTGAAAAGTTTTTTGTGAAGACTGATAAACATTAATAAATTTATCCTTAAATTGAAAATTTCTCCCTCAAGGTGTACGTACTTTGCTAGCTAAGTATACTTTGTAATGTTGGTGAAATCGGCTACAGAAGCAGTAGGAATTCCTTGGCATGTCTCGGAATTCCTACACGTTTCCTAGCGTTGCCTGATAAACTGGATAATTCTATTAAACTATGAAACGGTCAGGATAGAGTGTATGCAGCTTCCCTATGATATGTTGCTATGGAGAGCACATATGTTACTCGAGAAATGGGGCTTATGGGATATGTGACCAATGTAGCTCCTGATCAAATAGCACACTCTTGTAGCCTGATAACACTCTATGTTGCTTGTTAGAAGCATGACATGTGTTTTATTAATGGACTTTGGTCTTGTATTATCTTCAGACAGAATTTTACATTTTGGTGGTAACCAACGTAATAATATGTTGTATACGTTTGCTGTGCCATTATCCCCATGATTTAGATTTGTTCCTTTCTTGTCACGTGTCGCAGTCAGGCACTTTTTGTATTGATAACGCTTTATTGCAAACTGTATTGCAGGTACAAGTCGCTCCCAGGAGTACATGTTTCGAGAAGTTGGATATGGTGTGTCAGCTGTCGGGAATCCTGTCAAACAACCATCAATTTCCTCATGTCTGGCGTTCTGTCTTTCTCATCCGTCCTCCTGCATCACCCTGGCTATAGAACTGACTTCAGATGGCACAGTCATGTGTGACCTTAGTGTTGTCGCTTCACCAGTCACAGATCCTGACAGTGATGTTATTATTCTACAAAAGGAATCCTGGGGTATGTAGTTACTGAATCCTTATACCCATATATGGACTCGTCCATGTGATTTTGTACCTTCGGACATCTGTGTAATTTCATGTAATGCGTTTACAATTTACAATATTTTTATGCCCCACCACCTGAAACTTGGTATGTAGCTTTCTTATGATGAGTAGATGCACAAAGTTTATTTTGATTTTTATACCCCCCGCAACGAGTTGTGGAGGGGTATACTGGAGTCAGGTTGTCCGTCCGTCCGTCCGTCCGTCCGTCCGTTGTTATAACTTCTATTTCCTTCATCTAAAATGCTTCATATTTCACACATGCATTCCTGTAAGGCTCTACTACCATGCTGTGCCAAATCCACGGCCGTCCAACCCCCGCAGATCCCAAGGTCAAGGTCAAATACTTAGTCCGTAAACTTAACATCAGAGAAATATTGTTATAACTTCTATTTCCTTCATCTAAAATGCTTAATATTTCACACATGCATTCCTGTAAGGCTCTACTACCATGCTGTGCCAAATCCATGACCGTCCAACCCCCGCTGATCCCAATGTCAAGGTCAAATACTTAGTCTCTTTACAAAACTTAACATCAGAGAAATAAGTTATAACTTCTATTTCCTTCATTGTAAAATTCTTATTATTTCACTTGTGCATTCCTCTAAGGTTGTACTATCATGCTGTGACAAATCTACGACTGTCCAACCCCCGCTGATCCCAAGGTCAAGGTCACATACTTAGTCTCTTTACAAAACTTAACATCAGAGAAATATGTTATAACTTCTATTTCTTTCATTGAAAATTCTTAATATTTCATATGCTGTGACAAATCCCCGCTGATCTCGAGGTCAACGTCACATACATACCGTATAACCTCGAATTAACGCCCCCCTCCTAATAAACGCCCCCCCCCCCAATAAAATAAACGCCCCCCCCCCCCCCCTCCTTTGTTTTGTAAAATGTAACGCCTCCGGGGGCGTTAATTCGAGGTTATACGGTAGTCTCTTTACAAAACTTAACATCAGAGAAATCGGTTATAACTTCTATTTCCTTGCTCGGATCTGCTTCACATTTCACACACTCATTGCTCCAATGGACCTCTACCACCCTGTGACAAATTCACGTTCATGCCGCTCGCGCTATTCCCAGAGTCAAGGTCACAAGCCCACACACTTGGAAATTTTTACATATTTTAGGGGTACCTGGGCCCACGCGGGGGGTATTCCGTAAGCCTCGCTTACTGACCAATCTAGTTTATTCAACCCCCGGGTAATGTATTATCCCTTTTTGACTTAGAATTTGGCAATTTTGTCTTGTAACTCGTAAAACCTTTAAACCGTAATAGTAACAGACCTGAAACTTGGTATGTAGCTTCCTTATGATCAGTAAATGCACAAAGTTTATTTCTATTTTTATTCGACCCCCGAGTCATGGATTATCTCCCCCTTTTCGACTTAGAATTTCACCATTTTGCCTTGTAACTTGTCAAACTTCTAAATCTTAATAGCTGGAGGTTTGATGCTTGGTATGTAGCTTCTTTATGGTGTGTAGATGCACAAAATTAATTTCTAGTTTTGCTTTTTAGCTCGACTATTCGAAGAATAAGTAGAGCTTATGTTGTCACCCCGGCGCCGGCTAAGGTTTTTAGTCGGCGTTGGTTAAGGTTTTTAGTCAAGCTTGTATATCGAATACTAGTAGTGGCCCTACACCCACCATACTTGGACAACTTCATCTAGTGATGTACATCAATAACCCCTGATCTATATTTGACCTTGACCTACATTTCCTCTTGAATTACTTGGTTAATTCCCCTTGGTTAAGGTTTTTAGTCAACCTTGGTTAAGGTTTTTAGTCAAGCTTGTATATGCAATACTACTGGCCCTACACCCACCATACTTGGACAACTTCATCTCCTAGTGATGTACATCAATAACCCCTGATCTATATTTGACCTTGACCTACATTTCCTCTTGAATTACTTGGTTAATTCCCCTTGGTTAAGGTTTTTAGTCAACCTTGGTTAAGGTTTTTAGTCAAGCTTGTATATGCAATACTACTGGTCCTACACCCACCATACTTGGACAACTTCATCTCCTAGTGATGTACATCACAACCCCTGATCTATATTTGACCTTGACCTACATTTCCTCTTGAATTACTTACTTAATTCCCCTTGTTAAAGTTTTTAGTCAAGCTTGTAAGATGGAATACTCCTGGCCCTACACCAACCATACTTGGACAACTTCATCTCCTAGTGATGTACATCAACAACCCCTGACCTATATTTGACATTGACCTACATTTAACCTTGAATACTTACTTAATCCCCTTGGTTAAGGTTTTTTACTCGACCTTGGTTAAGCTTTTTACTCAAGCTTGTACATGGAATACTATTGTGCATACAGACACCATACTTGGACAACCTTTTCTCATAGTGATGTACATCAATAACCCCTGATCTATATTTGACATTGACCTACATTTCCTCTTGAATTACTTACTTAATTCTCTTTGGTTAAGGTTTTAGTCAAGCTTGTAGATGCAATACTCATGGCCCTACACCAACCATACTTGGACAACTTCATCTCCAGTGATGTACATCAACAACCCCTGACCTATATTTGACCTTGACCTACATTTAACCTTAAATTACTTACTTAATTCCCCTTGGTTAAGGTTTTTACTCAACCTTGGTTAAGGTTTTTAGTCAAGCTTGTAGATGGAATACTATTGTGCATACAGACACCATACTTGGATAACTTTTTCTCATAGGGATGTACATCAATAACCCCTGACCTTTATTTTACCTTCACCTACATTTAACCTTCAATTACTTGGTTAATGTTTATAGTCAAGCTTGTATATGGAATACTTCTGGGCCTACACCATTTATGCTGAAAAAATATTTCCTTTTTAACTTACCCATTTTATCTACATTTTTGTATACCATTCTATATAGGGTACATGGTTTGTGTGCACAACTCCTCTGAAACTGGTCAGTCAATCGATCTAAAACTGTACATACATCTTCTACACATATTGAAGATGTGCTCCTTCATGTTTGTATGCTGAAAAAAATATTTTTTTAACAAAAATATCACCTTTTTAGCTCACCTGAGCAAAGCTCATGTGAGCTATTGTTACCGCAATGTGTCCGTCCGTCGTCTGTCCGTGAACGTCTTCTCGGTAACCATTGGGCCTATAGTCACCAAACTTCATGGTCATGGTCCTTAGGTAGGGGGATTACAAAATGACGTCATTACGTAATCCAAGATGGGCGCCGTCTAAAAATAGCACAAATTCTTCAAAAATCTTCTTCTCAGGAACCGCCAACCGGATTTAGACAAAACTTGGTACGAATGATCGATCTACAATGCTCTTTCAAAGTTGTTAAAATGGTGACCCTGGGGTCAAAAATGGGCGTGACCCGTGGGTTCAAATTGGGGTCAAATTATTTTTGACCGAATATGGTCATATCATATATCAAATCGAAGGTATCAACGAGGCGATCACTCTGGTGCATTTTTCGTCGAAATCGGATGGTTAGGTCATCCAAGATGGTCGCCGAAAGGTCAAAAGGATTTCAAAATTCTTCTTCACATGAACCGCTTGGTCCATGGTAGCCAAAATTAAAAGTTATGGTCCATGGGTGAAGCCTTTTCAGATTTGTTAAAATGGAGGTCATCGCTAATGCAATATGGCCGCCGTCTAAAAATAGCATAAATTCTTAAAAAATCTTCTCATGAACCGCTTGCTGGATTTCAATGAAACTTGGTAGGACTGATCGATGTTCAATGCTCTTTCAATGTTGTTAAAATGGTGACCCCGGGGTCAAAAATGGGCGTGGCCCGTGGGGTCAAATTGGGGTAAAATTTTATTTTTGACCGAATATGGTCATGTCACATCGAAGGTATCAAAGAGGCGATCGCTCTGGTACAGTTTTTGTCGAAATTGGATGGTCATGTCATCCAAGATGGCCGCCGAAAGGTCAAAAGGTTGTTCTTTTATTAGAGATTTCAAAATTATTCTTCACACGAACCACTTGGCCCATGCATGGTGGCCAAACTTCACAGTTATGGTCAAATGTTATTTTTGACCGAATATGCTCATGTCATATATCAAATTAAAGGTATCGATGAGGCAATCACTCTGGTGCAATATTATGATTATGTCATCCATGATGGCCGCCAAAAGGTCCATTTATTCGAGATTTTGAACATCTTTTTCTCAGGAACCACGTGGCCGATGCTGGCCAAATTTCATAGTAAGTTAAGATCCTTGGGTGAGCATTTTCAGATTTGTTAAAATGAGAGTCATCGCTTAATCAAAGATGACCGCCATCTAAAAATAGCACAATTTTTTTAAAACACATATTAACTCAATGTCACATTCTCCTCTGGTGTTCATGGAGTCAGGTGAGCGAATTAGGGCCATCCTAACTTAGCCATTTTTTCTACAATTTTGTATACAATTCTATATATAGTACACAACTCCTCTGAAACCGTTTCTGTCAATCGATCTGAAACTATACACACGTCTTCTACATATATTGCAGATGTGCACCTCGGTGTTTTTTATGCCAAAAAAAATAAAAAATATTTTTTAACAAAAATATCTCACCTTTTTAACTCTCACATTTTTGTATCCAATTCTATATAAATTTCTACTTTACACATCTCTACCTCAATTAGTATACTTGTTTATCACAATAAGAGGAAGAAACAATGCTAGATTTTCAAATTCTCATTAATGTTTCTTGCCTTGGTGACAGCTTCACATTTTTGCATCTTTGCTGTCTGGCCTATCTTCGACAGGCGTATTTTGTGACTTACGGCACTCTTGTTCACATTAAATCTAAAAAATCATATAAATGTACCATAAGTACTTTTTCTTCATCAATAGGTCAGTGGGAGGGAGGGGGTCAAATGTAATTTTGGACCAAATATGGTAATATTATATATCAAATTGAACGTATTGACGAGGCGATCATTCTGGTGTAAATTTTAAATAGATACTTCATTTTACCTTAAATGGAACAGTATGTTATACGACTCATAACAATTTCAGTAACTTTTCTGATCATTTGATGTTTTCAATATTTATGCTGTCAAACCAAAAATGAACTGCCATGCCATTAGGAACATCATTGTGAAAGTTTCTGCTTTGTTTGTCACAACATTCTCGCATAATACAAACACACTACAGGCAGAACAGCATTTCTCTTTTGTTGGTGGCCATCCCATTTTATAAATGGGATGGCCGCTAACCAAAGAGAAATGGTGTAACTGGGTATACAATGTTTAACTGGGATTGCCATAATTTCAGGTAATACAGCATATTCGGCATGTACGTTCATGGAGTGGCTCGATGTCAATGGTGGCGACAATGAACTGTTTAACGTGACCAATCAGATGTCCGAAAGCTGTCAGCAACATTGCTTGGGGAACAGCAGCTGTGCTTACGTCAGTCTCAATGATATCGGCGTGTGCCGGGGATACACGGCAGACAATGTCCTCATCAACTCCAGTGACTCAACGTCGAGATTGTGGATCAAGGATTGTACACAAGGTGAAACATTAACATATTCTCTATTTCCCACTCTGCATACAGTAGACCCTCTCTAAATTGGACACTCAGGCAGTCTCTGTATCCTTAATTTTATGGGTTTCATTTTCATCTATCTCTGATGATAATGCCTGTTCATGTTCGCACAGCACTTCTGCATGCTTTGCATATGTCTAATGTACAGTGGAACCTCTCTAAACCGGACACCCTGGGACCTCCCAGGGTGTCCAGTTTAGAGAGATTCCACTGTACTTTGCTTTTATAGTCAGTAATAGCTATAGCACGTGAATAGTTTGAGTATTCAACTTGATTTTGGTACGATTTATATCTAAATGTTTCTATTCACTTTGCAATGCTTTTTATCTCCACCCAATATAGTGGAAAGTGAGACATAGCGGGTCATAATTTTGGACATAAATTTTGGACGCAA